>PVHP010025773.1:0-23615 GCA_004024765.1 Zapus hudsonius | reverse complement strand
AAAAAAAAACTCATCCACCATGACTCAGGGTAATGAGTGGAAGAGGGTCAGAAAGAATGTAAGAGCCATGGTGTGGGAGAATCTCCAGAGTCATTGCCCCTCAGCAACAACACACAAAGAAAAAAAAAAACTATCTCTTGTACAATTCATAGCTCCCTAAAAAATCCTCAGGAATTAGCTGAAGTCATCACCATACCTGATATCAGGTTATGCAATGTAGCCACAGTAATACAAATAGAATGAATGATACTACCACTAAATGTAGATGTAGATCAATGGAAAAGAATAGAAGATCTAGATATAAGTCTATGTAACTACTGAAACCTGATATTCGTAAAAAAAAAAAAAAGCCAAAAACACACATGGGAAAACATACAGTATTTTCAACAAAAAATGCTGAGAAACCAGTATCTACATATAGAAGAATGAAACCAGACCCTTATCTTTCACACTGCACAAAAATCAACTCCAAATGAATCAAATATCTCAGTTTAAGGCCTGACACTCTGCAATGACTTGAGAAAAAGTAGGGAAAACACCTCAAGAAACAGGCATAGGGAACTTTCTGAATATGAAAGTAAACACCACATGGGAGCTCATGAAACTAAAATGCTAATATATAACTATGGAAAGTGTCAACCCAGTCAAGAGCCAATCTACAGAATGTGAGAAAATCTTTGCCAGCTCTATGTCTTACAGAGGGTTAATATCTAGAACATACAAAGAACTCAAAAAAGTTCCCATTCTCCATCCGGATTATCATGCTAAAATTTGGCTAGAGCAATGAGACAAGAGAAAGCTTTAAAAGGGATAAAAATGTAAAGGAAGAAGTTAAACTATATTTGCAGATAACATGATTCTATATTAAACTCTATGCACTGCTAGAAAACTTTTGGGTCTGGTAAATCAATAAAGTTTCAAGATACAAAGTCAACATACAACAACAATAACTTTCATATGTATTAATGACTTACTATGAAAAATTGGGAAAATATCCCATTCACAATAGCTTCACAAAAATAAAGTATCTTGGAATAAACTTACTAAGGAAGTGAAAGATGTTTACAAGGAAAATTTTATGATACTAAAAAATGAAATTAAATAAGACAGTAGGTGACAGAATGGCCTTCCATGCTCTGGATTGGCAGAATTAATATTGTAAAGATGTTCATACTACCAAAAGTAGTCTACAGAATCAATGCAACCCCCATCAAGGTTTCTAGGAAAACTAATAGAAAAATATTCCTAATATTCATATGGAAACACAAAAGAAAATGGATCAACAAAGCAAGCATAAGCAGAAAGAACATATCACATTACAAGACCTCAAACTATATGTCATGGTTTGGTCCCCCACAAACAAATGAATGTGTTCTGATAGATCGATCCTCAGCTGATGGCAGTTTGGGTTTTACAACCTTGATGAAGCTGTGTTGTCAGGGGCGGGCCCGATGGAGCCATGAGGATGAACTGTGGGTTGCAATGGAGACCCAAAGAATTCCAGGACTATGGATGGGTGCCAAGGCGAGCTGCCAGCACCGGATGAAATTTTCCCGGACTGTGAGTAGCTGAGCTGGAGGGGTGGATTTGAATCTCCGAGAGACTTATTGGTTAGAATCATTGAACTTGGAGTTAGAGATTGATGGTGCCCTGTTTGTTTTAAATCTTGTATTGGCCGATCTGTTTTTGCTGTGCCTCATGTTTTGCATTGTGAATTTTCTATGCCATTATGGGTTTATTTTTGGTATTTTGGCTTAGTTGAAAGCTGTGGGGACTTAAGAGTTGAGCTGAACATATTGTGTTCACATCTTGTATGATTATTAGTTTGTGGGGGCCAGGGGCGGACTGTCATGGTTTGATACAGGTGTCCCCCACAAACAAATGAATGTGTTCTGATAGATAGATCCTCAGCTGATGGCAGTTTGGGTTTTACAATCTCGATGAAGCTGTGTTGTTGGGGGTGGGCTTATGGGGTTATAAGCCAGCTTCCCCTTGCCAGTGTTTGGCACACCTTCCTGCTGCTGTTTGAGTCCATAAGCCAAATAAACCCATAAATAAAATATAAAATAAAAATAAAATAAAAAGACCTGTAAATCAATGAAACATAATGGAATACCCAAAGAGTGAGTTCAGTTACTGATACCTAATTTTTGACTAAAGTGCCAAAAACATACATTTGAAAAAAAGGACTATTCAATAAATGTGCCGGCAAAACTGTCTGTGTAGCTGCAAAAGAATGAAATTAGATCCTTATCTCTCACCATACACAAAATCAAATTCTAGCTGGATCAAAGATCTTAACTGAAAACTGGAAACATTTTGAAACTATGAAAAGAAAACATAGAGAAAAACACTTCAGAATATAGGTTTAGGCAAGAACTTTCTAAAAAGAACCCTAACAGCACAGGAATGAAACCTAAGAATTGACTAATAGGATTCCATGTGATTGGAGACCTTGTGGACAACAAAGGAATCTCAAATGAGATCTATATTACTCAGCTATACCAGTCCTGAGCATATACCCAAAGAACTCTATATGCTACTACAGAGATACTTGCATATCTAAGGTTACTGCAGCTCTTTTCACAATAGCAAGGAAATTGAATTAACCTAGATAGCCATCAACAAATGAATGTAGTATGAAAATGTGGTACCTCTACACATTGAAATTTTATTCAGCTATCCAGAAAAAAAAGAAATTTGTGGGAAAGTAGATGGTACTGGGAAATATTATCTTAAGTGAGGTAATCCAAGCTCAGAAATATAAATACCACATGTTCTCTCTCACATGTGGGTCTCAGCTTCAAAATATTACATATGTATATTTAAGTGAGAATAAGAATGGGTAGAAGCCAGAAAACTAGAAAGGGGCCCATGAGATAGGAAGAAAAGAGGCTTTACAGAAGGAAAGAGGGGAAGGCAAGGAACACACAGGATGAGGGAGAAAGGGAAAATTATGGAAACAGAGTTGGTGGGAGGGCATCTAAACAGAATATGTAGATTTTTCTTGTCATTATTTCTTCCAAACTGTTCTTATATAGCATTTACATTGAATTAAGTATCATAAATAAATATTAAAACAGAAAACCTAGCTTTGGATACCATGCCTCATACCACACAGCTATTTTTATGACTGACTATCTAGGACTTGAATCCATGTCCTCTAAAAACAAATTCATGCTCCAACTGCTCTTACTCTGAAAGACCTTCAATTTTTTAAAAATTTCAATCTCTACTTGATCTTTTTATTTCTGTCTGTACTCACCCAGAGTTCTTTAGTCTTATTATCCTGATATACTTCCTCTGAATGAATTTAAGTTTGGCAATGTTGTGTAACACTGTCATCAAAAGTCAGAGTTGGAGAGATTGCTCCATGGTTAAGGCACTTGCATGCAAAGCCTAACAACCCCGGTTCCATTCCCTAGTACTCATGTAAAGATAGATGCACAAAGTGGTGCATGAATCTGGAGTTCATTTGCAGTGGCTAGAGGTCCTGCCATGACTATTCTCATTCTCTCTCTTCTTGTGAATAAATAAAAATGATAACATTTGGATATGACCAATACAAAATACTACAAAAGTATTCTCTTTTTTTGCATTTTTTATTGTCCATAATGAGTTACATTGTTTAGTGGGCCAACAATGAGTTGTTATCCTCAATTCTTCATTGCCCCCCTCCCCATCCCCAGTCGTATTCTCTTAATCTACAAAATATATTCATAAATGGCACCTGAGTTTACTATCTCTATCATATCCTTGAAGGGTCTTAAGACAATGGTCAGCCAAAATTGTCACATTTTTCAGGTAAAGGTGGCCATATGAAGGTTACCTTCTTTATTCACAGATAAGCCTTTAACAAAGGCACTTCTAAGAACATGAAAAGCCACAAACAAACATTTCCAAACATATATTTAACAAAAACATTCAACACAAATTAAAGTCTCATTTCTCAATTTTAGTAATTATGAGAGAGAAAAAAGTGAACAAAATACTTGAAGATACTTCTCTGAAGTGTCATGGGTAACAAACCATTAAATAAAAAGATGTTAAATATCATTAGTCATTAGTAAAAATACAACATAAAATCACAATGAGACATAGGTATATACCTACCATAATAGCTAAAATTACAAAGACTGATGAAACCAATTACTCTCATATTCTGGTAGTCAAAATGTAAAGTATCTAGGAGTTTGGGTACTATTGGGACAGCCATTGTTAGAAACAATTTGTTCTCTAAAATATTTAGTATAAACATCCAGCCACTTCATGTCTGGATATTTAACAGAGAGAAATAAAAGCCTAAGGACACAAAAATATTATTCAAAAGTTTTCAAACAGGATAATTTACAATAGCCAAAAAAGTATAAAACACCCAAATTTCCAGCAACACGTGAATGAATGAACAAGTTGTGGTATCAACAGGCAATGGAATAGTACTTAAAAAATAAGGAAATGAGTTATTGAATATACATGTAGCAACATGGAAAAAAGCACAAACAGTTGTGCTGAACAATAAATAGTAACCTGACAAAATCAACCAGCTGGGCAAAATGTACACACCTGTGCAATAGTGGCACACAGGCTATGGGTGTAAGCAACTCTTCTTCATTTGGATCTGAAGCCCACTCAGCGGGAGGGAATTCACAACTGGTACTGAGAAACAAGTCAGAATCCTATGGATAGGAAGGTTATAAACTCTAGAGAGAAGCTCTCAGTGTTCTTTGGCTAATAAATGAGGGTATACTCATCAAAAAGTCTTTGAAATGACTAAGCTAATCCCTTTGATCAAAGCTGTTCCCACTCTTGGTTGAGAATCTGTATTTAAGATGTCAGAGAATTCTAGGGAGAACCAAGATCCATCAATATGACAAGAAAATATAGTGGACTGCACAAGATGAGTCACCTCTATCACTTCTGCCAGAGCCCAGTAAACACTGCAGGAATTGAAAACTTAAAAATGCAGAGGATACACAGAACTCTACACTAAAGAAGGCCTAAAATACACCCACCAAAGCTTATGGAACATTGCAGAAAAGGAAGCAGAAAGATTATAAGAGCCACAGGGTGAAGGTATATTCTGAGGCATTGTCCCACCAGCAGATACATTGGTGCATTGATGATCCCACAGTGAAAATAATAACTACACTGAGGAGAGTCCTCAAAAGACAGAGGGTGGAGGAGAGGGGATATAGGAATATAACCCAATAGGAATATGACCAATATACAATATGTTTATATTGTAAAGTTAATAATAATAATAATAAATGGAGAAAAAATAACCTGAGATTGAAATTTTTGAGGGGTTTTGTTGGCTTTGTTTTTATATAGGATCTGACTATGTGGATCAGCCAGGCCTTGACCTCTATGTAGCCAAGGCTGGCCTCAAACTCATGATTCTCCTGCCTAAGTCTTCCAAGTACTAGGATTGCAGGCATGCCATCATGCCCCGCTTAAAAAAAATCATATTGTGTGACTCCACAGACATAAAATGTTGTTACCATAATGTGTTATCCCACTAACATAAAACGAGAACTACTGTTTAGTGACTGCATATCGGTGGGTTCAAGGTTTCACTAGATTACCAAGGTGAAGAAACTTTTGAGGATGATGGAAAAGTTCCAATGGTGATGATTTCATAAGAGTGTGTGTGTGTGTGTGTGTGTGTGTGTGTGTTCTAAGGGAGGAAAGCTTTATTTTGACTCACACTATAGGGGATATTGTCTATCATGGTGAGGAAGGCATGGCAATAGAACGAGCTCCTGTTCCAGGCAGCTGGAATCTGATGGCTACCACCTGGGTTGGTCAGGAAGGAGAGAACTGGGAATACCAGACCTAATTTGGCTTTTTCCTTTTTCTATTTTTCTCTAGCTTGGTATCATAAGCCATGGGAGAGTGCTCTTTACATCCACTATGGATCTTTCTTATTTAGTCAATCCTCTATGAAATGCTCTCGCAGATATACCTAAAGGTGTGTCTTGGGTTTGTCTGGATTTTTTTCCAAGGCAGTCCAGGTTAACCTCGAACTCACTCCATTGTCCCAGGCTGGCCTCAAACTCACAGTGATCCTCCAGCCACTTCCCTCTACTCAACAGTGATTGGAGGCATGCACCACCATACCTGGCTATTCTAAGTGTTTCTTAATCTAATTAAATTGACAAAATTAACCATCATTATTTAAAAATTTAATCAAATTATGAATTTAAATATGTGCAAATCACTGTACATAATTTCTAACCCAATAAATCTGCTTCAAAAATATAAATACACACACTAACCTAGAATGAGTCCACAATGTCAGAGCATTGTTATCTTAAGGAAAAAAATTAGAAACAATCCAAGTATCTATCAATGATGAATAGATAAATAAAATTTGATTGATTTATTTTGATGAATTTTATTTAGTAATAAAAGTAGTAAAATACTGATACATGCAATATCCATGTCTAGATCCTGATGAATACTCAGAGGGACATCACCTGCCTCACATGCTGCATTTCAGCAGCGGCTCCTGGAACCTTGTGCACTTCATGACCCGCTTCCTTGCGTTTTTCATGCTTCAAAAACCAATACTAAGTGTCCTGTGAGTTTGAGGCCATACTAGGTTACAAAGTGAGTTCCAGGTCAGCCTGGGATAGAGTGAAATTGCTTCAATATATATATATGTTCCACAACAACAAAAAAGGTTAAAATAATGCATCTCCTCAGAAACCATCAGTAAAAGTAAGAGTTAATCCTGAGGGAAATAAATTGTGACCTTGAATTGCAGGTTACCTTTTCAGAATTCTTCCTTTCAGTAATCTCTTTTCAAGAGTTATATTCTTATTCATGTGTACTTTGCCTCAGGCATCTTACCCATTGTTTTAATGTAAAGCTTTTGGGCCACCCTTAGTGCTTAACAATACCAGCTTTAGCAACCTAAAATCACTCTCTATAGCTGTAATTTTAAACTTGCTTTATTTTTTTCCAATTTTAAATTATACATCTTTTAGTTCTACATCTTCCTCCAAGCACACCAGTCCATTCCTTTTAAATTCAACCTTGATCAAACTTTCTGGTTATGGGCAGCAGAACTCAGCCAGCTTTGATGCCATTAGCTCAGTTTCAACATAGTTCTCTTCTTTCCTTCCCTTCTGAAATTTCATCAGGCAACACAGATCTCTGAATTTAGCATTTTTTAAATCCTCAGCAGAACATCCCATAAAACTTGGCCTCTGAACTGAGAGGCTTCTGTAGTCACAAGTACCCAGTTCATCCATAATCCTACACACAAATTCCAAAAGATCAAAATCCACATGGTCAGATTGATCACATTAATGTCCCACTCTTCTGGTACCAAATCCTGTTGTAGTCAGCTCCATATTTCTTGGGAGAACTTCAAAGGGACACAGTTTATGGGAGGAAGGGATTTATTTCAGGCTTACAGATCCAGGGGAAACTCCTTCAATAGGGGAAGAAGGTGCTTACTTCCATAAAACCAAGCAGAGAAAAACAACTGTAGCAAGCAAAGACCAACACTAACAGACACACAAACACCACCAGAGCTCACTCTTTTCTGCATACCTTTGTGCTGGAATTCAGATCTACCAACAGGGACATGACCCCTGTAGTAGGAATCTGCCCCTAAGTGGCTAAAACTGCAAACTTAATTTTAATAAAACACCTGTGTATGTGGGACCATACATTCTAACTACCATGCAAGTAATTTGGTAGTATGTTTTCTGATATGACATGAAGAAAATGGCATTTTACTTCTGAGATCTTCCTTCTAAAATCCCTCACGAGGGTAATCATGAGAAAAACTTCAGACAATACCCAACTGATGCACATTCTACAAAATACCTATGAGTAGTACCCTTTAAAACTAAGGAAATAAAACAAGGAAGCCTGAAAAATCTTTATAGCCGGCAGGAACAAAATGATACCTGACAGGTAAATGTAACATATATCTTTGGGTGGAGTCCTAAAACAGGAAAAGCACAGTAAGTGTAAAGTAAAGAGATATGAATAAAGTACAGGCTCTAGTTCATAATAATGGATCAATATAGGTTCATTGATCATTATAAATGTATAATATTCATGTATGATGTTAATAGGGGAGATTAGGTTATAGATATGTGAAAACTCAATTATCTCTAACATTTCCTTGTAGTTCTGAAAAAGGTGTAATCTTAAGAAATAATGTGGGCCTATTAACTGGCTGACCCCAACTAAGGCCAGGTTGCATACCTGCCCCTTGGCCTCTCACAAGCACTTGTACCCCACGATCACCTGACCCTAGTTAAGACCAGGTGAGGGAACTGTGCTTTGGCTTCACCCCAGGACCCTACCTGCTGACCCTTGGTTCCAGGCCAGGTAAACTAGCCACCTTTCTGCTCCAGACTAGCCTGTGTACCTGGGACTCCTTCCATAACCTGCTGACCCCAGGTGAGGCCAGGTTGGGGACCTGCACCTTGACCTCCCACCAGCCCTTGCTCCCTGTGATCCCCTGACCCTAGGCAAGGCCAGATGAGGAAGCTGTACCTTGGCTTTCTACCAGCCCAATCGCCCCACTATCATGACCACTGACCCTGGGTTCTGGGCCAGGTAAGCAAGCCCTCACTTAGTTCCAGACCAGCTTGCACCAAGGACCCAACCCATAAACCCCCTGACCCCAGGGGAGGCCAGTTTGGGGACTTGTGCCTTGGCTTCCAGCCAGCCCTTGTGCCAGGAGACCTTGCCCTCTGACCCCCTTTCCTGGCCCTGTCTCCCCACCTGTCAGTGAGTACCATGACCCTGCCCACTGACCATGACTTCTGGTGGGTCCAGCCCCCAGCCGCTCCTGCTGCTGAAGATTTGAATCCCCCCCCCACACACACACACACTTCCTGACACCACAGGAACCGTGCACATGCTAAAACCTCACTGGTCCTTGCTGCAAACTGGTAAGACTCCTCCTGAGATCCCATGGAAAACCAATCTCACATCTGAACACCGGCAGTTCGCAATGCAATGAGGACACACAGGCACAGTGCCAGGTACCATGTTTGCCTAGCCCCACTTGGAAGTCTGCAATGAAAATATCAAAGAAAGGGTATAGATGCAAGCCCAGGAGGAGATGACAACATGTTCAGGATATCTCTACATGGAGCCTATATCCAGATTATTAGAAATGGAAGCAAAAATTAAAAAGTGGAAATGTGCAGAATCAGCTCACAAGCTTTGCCACCAGGCTGTGTGAGTGTGTGTATGTGGGGGGGGGGAGAGATGTGTGTGGAGGTGGGTGGATACAGACAGGCACATGCCACCGTGCACATGTGGAGGTCGTAAGTCAGCCTTGGGGGTAGGTCCATGATTTCCATCTTGTTTGAAGTAGGGTCTCTTGCTGTTCACCACTGCGTATGTCAGGTTACCTAGAATACAGGCTTCTGGGGATTCTCCTGTCTTTGCCTCCCATCTCGCAGTAGTCACAATGGAGTTACAATGTACTATAGGTTCTGGAATCCAAACTCAGATGGTCAGGCTTGCCTAGCAAGCCCTTTTACCCAATGAGCCATCTCCTCAGCTCAACAGACAAATTCTTGGACACCTACCACCTACCAAAACTAAACCCAGAGAAGATAAATCTCCTAAATAAACCTATCACATTGATCAAAATTGAAAATATAATCAAAAACCTACCCAGAAGGAAAATTCCAGGTCCTGATGCATTCTAAGCTGAATTCTACCAAACCTTCATCACAGAATTCAAACTCTTTCTGTAGCTTTTTAGAGTAATTGGAAAACAGGGAATACTTCCAAACTCCTTCTATGAAGCTTGCATCACTCTAATACCAAAACCTGACAAAGATAAATCCAGAAAGGAAAAATATAGACCTATATCCCTGATAAGCTTAGATGCAAAAATTCTGAATAAAATCCTTACAAACCAAATCCAACAACATATTAAAAATATCCATCTGGACCAGGTTGGCTTCATCCCAGGGATGCAGAGTTGATTCAACATATGGGAATCAACCAACATTATCCACCATATTAATAAACTTACCCACAAAACTGCATGGTCATCTCAATCGATGCAGAGGAAGCCTTTAACAAAAACCCAACACCACTTCATGATTAAAACACATGAAAAAATTGGAATAGAGGGCCTATACCTCAACATAATTAAGGCCATATACAAAACTCCTAAATCCCAAATAATACTCAATGGGGAAAGACTCAAGGAGTTCCCCTAAATTCGGAAACAAGACAGGGGTGCCCATTCTCACCACTGCTCTTCAACAAGGTCCTTGAAGTTTTAGCCAATGCAGTAAGACAGGAGAAAGACATAAAATGGAAACAAATTGGAAAGGAAGACATGAAATTATCCTTTTCTCAAATGACATGATCCTATATATCAGACCCAAAGGTCAGCACCATCAAACTACTGAATGTGATTAATACCTTCAGTAAATTGGCAGAATAGAAAATTAACACACAAAAGTCAGTAGCCTTCCTGTATGCAAATGACACGAATACAGAAAAAGCAGACAGCAAAACAATCCCATTTTCAATAGCCACAAATAAAATCAAATACCTTGAAATAACACTAGCCAAGGATGTGAAAGACTTGTATAATGAAAACATAAAAACGCCCAAGAAGGAAGTTGAGGATGCCATGAAAAGATGGAAAGGTCTTCAGTGCTCCTGGATAGGTAGAATTAATAGCATGAAAATGGCAATACGTCTGAAAACTATATAGACTCAATGCAATGCCAATAAGAATACCAGCCTCATTCTTTGCAGACATAGAAAAAATAATCTCCAAATTTATTTGGAATGGCAAAAGGCCTAGGATATCCAAAGCCATCCTTAGTAAAAGAAGCATATCAGGCAGTATCACCATACCCAACCTAAACATATACTACAAAGTCATAGTAACAAAGTGTTGTAGTCAACTTGCTCTGTTGCTGCGCAGAAAGAACCCAAACAAAAGCCGCTTGTGGAGGAAAGGGTTTATTAGGTTTACAGACTCCAGGGGAGACTCCATCCTGGCAAGGAAAATGATGGCATGAGCAGAAGGGTGGACATCACCTCTGCAACAGCACTGCAAACAATGGCAGGAAGGTATGCCAAACACTGGCAAGGAGAAGCTGTTTTATATCCCCCAAAAGCCCACACCCAACAACACAGCTCTATCGAGGTTCTAATTCCTGAACTACCATCAGCTGGGGATTGATCACTGAGAACACATTCATTTGTTTGTGGGTGACACCTGGATCAAACCATGACACAAAGACAGCTTGGTACTAGCACAAAAATAGACAGATCAATGGAACAGAATTAAATACCCTACCCTAAGCTTGAGCAACTATAGTTATTTCATATTTGACAAAGATGTCAAGAACTTTAACTGATGTAAAAATAGCATCTTTAACAAATGGTGCTGGACAAATTGGATAAATACTTGCAAAAAAATAAAATTAGACCCTCTCCTTTCACCATGCACAAAAATCAACTCCAACTGGATCAAAGACCTCAATGTAAGGCCTAAAACTCTGAAAACCCTGGAAGAAAAAATTGGGAGAACTCTCTACAAGATAGGAATAGGGAAAAATTTCCAGAACAAACCTCCAATAGCTCAGGAAGTACAACAATCACTTAACCAATGGGATCTCATCAAGCTAAAAAGTTTCTGTACAGACAAGCATACCATACTCAAAGCCAATAGACCATCATCAAACTAGGAGTTAATCTTTGCCAGCTACAATACAGATAGAGAGGTCTAATATTTAGAATATACAAAGAACTCAAAAAGTTAAATGAAAAAGTATCAAACAGCCCTCTCACAAAATGGGGAACTGAACTCAACAGGGAATTCACAGAGGAAGAAATACAAATGGCCAACACCCATTTGAGAAAATGTTCAATGTCATTAATAATCAGATAAATGCAAATAAAAACAGCAATGAGATTCCACCTTACTCCAGTCAGAATGGCAATCATTAAAAAAGCTACCAACAATAAATGTTGGCAAGGATGTGGGGAAAAAGGGACCCTCATTCACTGCTGATGGGAATGCAAACTTGTACATCCACTTTGGAAAGCAATGGGAGGTTCCTAAACAGGATGGATATAGAGCTACCAGAGGACCCAGCTATCCCTCTACTGAGTATCTACCCCAAAGTTTCCTCATTGAAGCACAGAGACATTTGCTCTACCCTATTTATAGCAGCCCAATTCATAATAGCAAAGAATTGGAACCAAGCCAATTGCCCAAACTAGACAAATGGATATCAAAGTTGTGGTACATATACACTTTGGAATTCTATGCAGCTGAAAGGAAAGATGACTTAATGAAATTTAAAGAAAAGTAGATGGAATTGGAGCAAATCATTCTTAGTGACCTCACACAAGAGCAGAGAGCCAAGCACTGCATATTCTCCCTCATGTGATTCCTAACCAGGTTATGACTGAACAATAAGAAAATCTGTCAGTGAATAGAGAGACTGTAAAAGGGGATAGGAAGTATTGGGGGGAGGAATGAGAGAGTGGGGGAATTATACAGTAAACTAAACTAAAAATGAATTGACATCATAAAACCCTAGCTTTAATACAGTAAACTCCTGAGGAAGCTGTGGGTACCACCTGGTATGAGGGGCCATGAATAGAATGGGAGGAACCTCAAGAATAATTGCTCAGGCCTGCATCTTCCTGTCCCAGTTATTGGTTCCTTCCCACACTGAGCTGTTGTTGATCAAAGAGACACACGAGTTCCCCAAAACATGACAGACTTCTGTCAAAGCTCTTGAATACCTGCCCAAGGCCTAAGGTAAGACGTTATTGCTGAAGAAATCAGAGTGTCATCAACACCAAGAGATCCTGCTAGATCTAGAATGGTAACCAGCTCCCAGATGGTAGCATGTGTAGAGCTGGAAGGTGTTGCACAAGCTGCCAGGGGAAATTGGTCAATGATATTTGGATAAAGCAGAGACCACTGATATACAATATAAACAGTTGTCATAAGAATGCTGAACACACTGCTATATGGAAGAGACCAGCAAGTAAAGAAGTGCTCATCTGTGCAATAGTGGTGCTAAACCTAGGAGGGTAATCAATAGCTTAGTGATTGGCTAAGAGATCTGCTTAGTGATAACTAACTGGAGCTTGGATCCATGGCAAAATTTTATCAGGACCAAGAGCCTGGGCCCCTAGGGGCATTTCCCACTATCAGAGAGCTACACAGAGAGAGACTATACCCATCAGAAGCTAACCATAATAGTAATGCTTATTTCATTTAATGTATATTGATCTCATACTCCCATGGAGATTGTTTGTATTTTTCAGAAGGCAGTGAGAGAGCTGGGGACAACCCAATTCCACCAACAAGACACTGGATGATGGCTGACATCCTGGCAGGAGACAAACCACCCCTGGCTTTCACACAGGGCCCAAATGAAACCTATGAGAAAGTGAAAAGACAAACAGGAAACCAATCACCACAGCAAGTCTGTTAGTCCATGAAAGGTCAATGGAGACAGACACCAGCGATACCCAACACAACCCAGGGCAAAGATCCAGAGATACTTAAAATCTCAAAAATAAAGCAGACTTATAACTCACCCAACTATGAGTCAGTGGAAGAGGGGGCGGAAAGATTGTAAGAGCCATGGCAGGGTAGAATATCCAGAGACATTGTCCCCCTCAGCAACAACACACAAAGGGGGAAGAAAAAAAAAAGGAAAACTGGCTACCTCTGGTGCAGTTCATACCCCCTTACTATGGACAGATCCAGTATGTGCACCAAGGAAGGACCCCAGTGGGTAGGGGACAGAGAGGAGGGAAACGGGGACACATTCACAAGAGTTGTTCATACAATGTATATAGTTACTCATAATAAAGATATTCAATAAAAAATTTAACTAGTCAAAGCCCGTCATGGGGAAAAAAAGAAATACTGTGTATTTATAAAAACATGTTGCCATTAGGATAAAGAGATTTATATTTACTTACAACAATATTTAATGCCAATGGGAACCCCTTTAGATTAACAGGTATAGGTCCCAAGCCTGACTCATCCTCTTTTATCATCTTAGAAAATCATTTATAATATGTCTTGAATTTCATCAACTATGAGACTTGAAGTCTCTTTCAAGTCTCAATTTAGTTTAATAAATCTATGACCCTATTTTTTGCACCCCTGTAATTATGTCTGACAAAGGTCATGCAGGAAAATGAAGAAGCATTCAAATTATTAATGCTTAATAAAAGTTACATTTCACCAAAAAGGGAATTTTAAAAACCACACTATTTCATTGTGATATCTCATTCTCACACAGAATTTATGAACAAACTGAAGGGAGAACTCAGTAACTACTCCTCAGAACTAATTTGATTTAAAGTTATATCATCCTCCATTACTTTTCTATATACAAATGCACAATTTCCATAAATTTAGAAAACTTATGGTGTTATTTTAGCCTCCTAATGTTAGAATTTTTACTAAACTTTTTAATGTTAGTGTTTATGAAATGGTTTTGATTTTTTTCAAAACCAAAATAAAACTCTAAGTTCACTGTCATGGTTTGATCCAGGTGTCCCCCACAAACAAATGAATGTGTTCTGATAGATCGATCCTCAGCTGATGGCAGTTTGGGTATTACAACCTCACTAGAGCTGTGTTGTTGAGGCGGGCTTATGGGGGGTTATAAGCCAGCTTCCCCTTGCCAGTATTTGGCACACCTTCCTGCTGCTGTTTGCAGTGCTGTGGCAGAGGTGATGTCCAGCCCTCTGCTCATGCCATCGTTTTCCCTGCCAGGATGGAGTCTCCCCTCGAGTCCATAAGCCAAATAAACCCATTCCTCTACAAGCCGCTTTTGTTTGGGTTCTTTCTGTGCAGCAACTAGAAAGCTGACAGCAACATTCACCATCCACAGAGTATTTAATGCATTAACCTGGTAAAGTTTACATCACAGCAATAATCAAATCAGGGTATCTTCCAGTCATTAAATGCTTGTAAGCATACTGTAACCATCAGAAAATTTTAAGGGGAAAACATTTTGCCTAATGCAAAATTAACTATTATATTTGTTTTATAATAACAACTAAATTCTAAAAGTTTTATCTTCAAGTAGCTATCTGTGATGTCTGACGTTATGAGTTACCCACTGTGTGTACATTCTGTTAAAGTCTTTGATTTATTTTTCACTCTGACAGTAATACAATCTCAACAACTGAGGTTTGCATTGGACTGAAAGGTCAAGTCTATGTAAACCCCTATAATCTGAAGAGTACAATAATAATTACTAAGTATGTTTTCTTTGTACTTTTTAAAAGATATATTTTATTTATTTATGAGAGAAAGAGAGAGAATGGGCATGCTAGGGTCTCTGGATACTGCAAACGAACTCCAGATGCATGCACCACTTTTAGAATCTGGCTTTAAGCCAGTACTGGGAAATCGAATCTGGGTCATCAGGTTTTATAAGCAAGCACCTTTAACCACTGAGCAATGTCTCCAGTCCCTCTTTTGTACTTTTTATGTAAAAGGTAGGCACAAAATGCCTTAGTTATATTTGAAATTGTCATTTCCAATAAAAGAAAGAAATAAGGCAACCAGTGCTAAGTATAAACTTTATATAAAATAATTCAAACTACTAAATTTTTTAGCAATGAAAAGGCATTATAAATAATATTATAAATAATACCACAAAATACCATTTTGGAAAAAGGAAACATCATAGTCTATTTTTTATCGTGTGACCAAAAATTACCTTTTTCCAATTCCCAAGAAAATGAAGCTCAAGCTGGATCAAGTTGGAAATGCCTATAATTCCAGTGCTGGGAAGGCTAAGGGAATTAGGCAGAGATTCCAGAGTCTGGACTACATAGTGAGACCCTGAGACCCTGTTTAAAAGTATCTTCCAGGTAACTTTATTTTTTGAGGCAGGGTCTCACTCTAACCCAGGCTTTCACAGTGTTCCTCCTACCTCTGCCTCACAAGAGCTGGCATTAAGGGCGTGTGCCACCATGCTCAGCTTCTTCCAGATACTTTTAAGGAAATCTTATCATCAGAAGAGTTTTGAAGTTCATTATCACTACAGATAAGATGTAGTTCAATTGGTATAGCACTCATGTAACACCTGTGAAGCCCTTGGTTTGATATCCAGCACCACTATAAACATTGCAAAGATTTCACACTTTTCTTCACATTATTCGTTCCTAGATTTCCCGAGATTCTGATAGTTCCTTTAGTTTTAGTGTGCTTAAACATTTCCAAAATGAAACAAATGTGTTTGTACAAGTGGCTTATTTTTAAGCACCTTTTTTCTTAATCTACTAAGTTTTTGTCAACGTGTTTATATTCATAGTTAATAATGATGGCAAAAATAGTAGGGGAGGCATCCCATGTGACACCTTTCAAATGTACTTTGAACTTTGTTAGTTTAGTGTCAGTTACTGACTGCTTAGATCAGAGAACTCCCTTGAATGTATCCTTAACAATCAGTTGAAATTCCACAGTACCTTGAACTTCAAGACATGCCACAGGGATCACTGTCAGAAAGAAGATTGCACAGTGAGATGATGTCTTGAATAAGAAGTTGTATTTGGTGAAAAGAAAATAAAAATCACAAGTCAACAGTAAATCTAAAAGCCATTCCTGTCCAGAGAAGTCGAAAACTATGCTTCTTGCTTTCTGAGTCCTTTCATTACAAGTCTCTCTCTCTCTCTCTCTCTCTCTCTCTCTCTCTCTCTCTCTCTCTCTCTCTCTCTCTCTCTCTCTCTCTCTCTCTCTCCTGGTTCAAAAATCTTGTTTACCATGATTTTAAAGTTATTCTTTAAAATATGAGGCCGGATGAGCTAATTTCAGGTGGCTTATTTACTTGCTCATGGATTTACATGCCACCTGTTTTTGCTTTTTCTACAGATGCTAAGTCAATCTCTGGGACAACATTCCACCTTTTCCACCTTCCTCATTTTGCCACACAAGTGGTAAATAACATTACCCAGTAAATTTTAGCATTTCCCCAAATGTGTAGGATACAAAAAATGTATTCATTCGTGTGAGATATAAAAATGTACGCTCACACTTCTGAAATCAACAGCCAGCCATTTCACACTTGGGCCAAAGGCAAACAAACATAATTCTCACTGGCAGCTGGACAACATTCCAAACTGCCACCACATTAATTAACTCACCTCAATCAGATTCCACTTCAACTTGCACAGCTTGCTGCCAAGACGCTGAGCAATAAATTGTTAGGCTAAATACTGAACAAGGTAGGGAAATACCATATGGTATGTTGTTACAGAAGGTGGGATATTCTTGTTTAACACTAGTAGCAGAGTTTTCCATTTGCTTTTTTATTACTGTCTTATGATTTAAAATGAGTGTATGTTCTTGCTGAAAATGATTCTGTAGGTCTTATTCTCCAGAGTAGGATAGTAACAAGATAACAAAATACCTGCGTCCACAAGCTTCTGTAGTTGATATTGCCAAAATTTGAAGGCAGCAACTTAACAAGTACCGGGAGCCTATTAATGGCAGATTATTGGTATTAAATCAGTTGGGAGTATCACTGAACAAAAAACTCCCATTCTCTTTTTTTGTGGAGCTCTCTGGAAATAGTCAAATAAATGCAAACTACTTATATCTGAAAACTTTCTAGCCTGGGAGTCAAGATTTGAGTCAGAGTCCATTTTATGCTGGTCACTTGCTAATCTGACCACATCACTCAACTTTTCACATATTATTTCATCACCTGCCAAATGAAGGAATTTGATTAGATGAAACATTAATACATCTATTAGACTTATTAAAATACAAATTCTTTGATTCTACTCTTAGAGTTTGAAATTGATTTGTTATGATTTGAACACAGTAGTATGTATTTGTTTTTTTAATATTCTTATTTAGTTATGTATTTATTTATTTGTGAAAGAGAAAGAGAGAAAGAGAGAGCAAGGGCATGCCAGGACCTCCTGCCAATACAAATGAACTCCAGATACATATGCCACTTTGTGAGTCTGGCCTTATGTGTAAACAAGTGCTTTTAACTGCTGGGCCATGTCTCCAGACCCACCACTTGTAAGCAAGTGCCTTTTTTTTAAACCCCTGAGCCATTTCCCCAACACCTGATGTGCATTTATAATAAGAAATTCTTTTGCAGCTATAAGACCACACTCTGAGAAATATGGAAAGCCAGCCATGGTGGTGCACAGCTTTAATTTAAACTCAGGAGGTGGAGGTAGGAGGATTTCCATGAGTTCAAAGTCAACTTGGGCTACAGAATGAGTTCCAGGTCAGCTCATGTTAGAGAAGAATCCTACCTCAAAAAAGAGAGATCGAGAGAGAAAAATATGGGATTACATAGTATCAAGACCCTCTTTACCTCTGACAGTATGTTCTTCTACCTCAGTCCATATCATTGTCTTTATAACTGGTGTAATTTTTGAAAGTGGTATGTCTGAGAGTCCTGACTCAAGCCTTAGTGTGCATTGGGGAGATTGAATATCTGATAAAAGAGATGGACTATGACTATGCAGATTCACATATTTGCTTGGGGTAGTGGGGTGAGAGATAGGGATGATAACTGACTTCTTCCTCTAAAAATCCTGCATATATGAAGATTCCAAATTTAGATAAATAAAAATATTAAATGCCAACCTGATCAACCTTATTCATATTTGTTTTATGTGAATAGTGCTGGGACTGGAACCCAGGGCCTTGTACATGCTGGACAAGCATTCTTCCACTGAGCTATATCCCCAGCTCCTTATTCATATTCTTGGGCACGTGTGTGCCTGTGGTGACCAGAGGTCAATTTGGGGTGTCTTCCTCAATTGCCCTCCACTTTATTTTTTGAGACAGAGTATCTCCCTTGAACTCAGAGTTCACCAATTTGTCTCGATTAGTTGACCAGTTTACCCTGGGGATGCCCTGTTTTCACCTTCCAAGTGCTGGGATACAGGCAGGCTGAACTGAGGTTCTGATACCTGTGCAGCAGGTACTTTACCGACCAAACCATCTCTCTGGCTCTCTCCTTACTCATGCTCTTGGTCGCTCATTTTCATCAGTTGATGTCTCTCTCTTGTTTGAAGAATATGGTGATATAAGCTTGTTTTCTTTATTTTGCTTCTTGGATACATGGTACATGCTGCTCTATTTTTCAATTCTAGAAATCAAAGAGCCAGCCATCGTGGCAAATGCCTTGAATTCTAGAACTTGGGAGGAAGGGGCAGGAGGATCTCAAGTTGGAGCCAGTCTGGGCTAAATAGTGAAAAATTGCCTCAGAATTTTTTTAAGAAATAAAAAAATCACTTTACATTTGTCTGTATGACTATAAAAAAGGTAGGAACTTATGGAGATCTTCAGTTTCTAGAGACATGACTTAATAAGGAAAAGAAACTGATTAGCATCCTCAGTATTTCAAGCTGAAGCCATAGGTTCATACTAACCTATGCATCTTCTTTCAATTGACTATTCTTATGATGAGGAGAGAGACAATGAGACATTTGGCTGACACAGCCTTAAACTGGGAAACAACATCTTTCACTGATCCACACGAAAGACTGTGCAACACAGACTTTTCCCATCATGTAACAAACCTACCTAAACTGAGGCCTCAAAAACAGGCGCCGTTATTTTTCACTCCTTGAAGCTATGAGATCACCTTCATTCCTAGCCACTGGAGGATTTACAAAACAGAAAAAAAAGGAACTGTTTAACTATTCATTCTGTACAAAAGAAACCTGATTCTCTTCAGCTGAGTCAGTTCCAAGCTGTTCTACTTCTCACAAACACCTCACGTTCTCCCAATGCTCCCCAGAGTCTGGACAGGCCAGCTCTTGCTGACCTTTGCATTCTCTTCAGCTTCTGAAAGCAGGCTCTCTACTCAGTAGATGCTCATGGAATTTGAACATCTGGCAGAGAACGTTGGCACCTTGCTGCAGACTTCCTAGTCCCCTGCAGGTGGTGCTGGCAGACAGGCTCTCTGTTTACTTATTGAATCATAATTATTTGAGCTTGTAAAGATAGTCTTGGTATTTGGCTTAAAGGTCCTGTGGTTATATAGAATATTTCCCTTCACTCTCGTCGTTGAATCACAGAGGAAAATAAATGCTCAAAACGGTGGTTCAAGTGGAGAAAACAGACATTAAGATAACTGATGATATCTCCCAGGCTCCTCAGTGGAAAAATGCTGGGTAGACTTCAAAGAAAAGAGATTTTGTACATTTTACTTTATTTAAATTATCCTGTGGTACTGTCTGCTCATTCCTCTAATGAACCGGATTAATGCTAGTGTAGATCTGCCATCTCGTACTTCTCACTGGGGCTGCATATCACCGGTGATTGGTGTCTGGAGCTTCATTTAAAGATTTTCCACCCGGGCTGGAGAGATGGCTCAGCGGTTAAGGCACTTGCCTCCAGTGTCTAAGACCCCAGGTTCAATTCCCCAGGACCCACATAAGCCAGACCCACAAGGTGGTGGCCCTGGTGTTCTCTCTCTCTCTCTCTCTCTCTCTCTCTCTCTCTCTCTCTCTCTCTCTCTCTCTCTCTGTATCTCTCTGCTTGAAAAATGAATAAATAAAATATTAAAAAAAAAGATTTTCCACCCATCCTACCAACTGACTGCTGTCAACATTACTAGCCCTCTCCTCTATGTTCTTCCAGATTAATAAATGTATTACATGTGTTTTAAATATTGGAATATGAATCTCCCACTCAATTGAGAACTCATCTTTAGAGTGCTTGTGCTCACCTTGCTTCTTGAACTATGGTAAACATTAGACCAAATGAATAAAAAAGCAATCTATAATAATACTGGACTGGTGTGGTGGGCTCATGCCTTTAATCCCAGCACTCAAGAGGCAGAGGTAGGATTGCCATGAGTTTGAGGCCAGCCTGAGACTACATAGTGAATTCCAGGTCAGCCTGGACTAGAGCGAGACCCTACCTCAAAAAACAAAACAAAACAAAACCAAAAAAGAATACTGCCAACAACATATTTTATATCTACCTGGAACCAATTATGAATTTCTATTTTATTGTTCCTGCGCTGAAGCTTTCAGAGGCTCAATAGAGGTCAGTGAAGATGGTCATAAGTAAGGATGCTGAGATGTTTTAATTGACATAATCTTATCCTCCAACTTACTTTTTAAGCAGTATCTCTTCTACACCTCCCCCATAGCAATCTTTCACAACTACCAAGTCTGTCTGTCTCTCTCTTTCTGTCTCTTCCCCAATATACTTTTAACTATCCTGCTACCTGCTTCCCTCTATTTTGCCTTCAGTATTTTTAATCAGTTTTCTCAAAGTGGTTCCAGGGAGCCCACAGCATTACCACTTTGTTCCTAGTACCACTAAGATGCTGCTTGCCTTTTCATATTTATTTTATCTACTTAAAAAAAAGTACTTAAAAATAGAATCTATTTTTAAGTAGATAAAATAGATAGAATTGACTTATTTAATTGAGAGAGAATGAACGTAAGAGCACACCAGGGCTTCTTGCCACTGCTGCAAACAAACTCCAGACACTTGTACCACTTAGTACAATGAGTCCTTTTCCCTCTCCTTCTCTTTAAACTGTACTGAGGAGTTTTCTAGAGGCTTATGTAACTTGTGACATCATAACAGAGGCAAGTATAAGAATCCAGTTATCTGCTATTAAACCACATACTAAAATATAACGTATAACCACATTAAAATGTATTATATATGCTATTGTGTAATTTGGAGGAGGGGAAGTGCTGAGGATTGAATTCAGGGCCTCAAGCATTCTGCCACTAAATTTCATCTTTATGAAAACATATAATTTATTTTTCTTGGTTTTAATATCTAACACGGTATATACAAATGGATATAAACAAAACACAAGCTGTTTAGTGACTTCAATAGAAGAGTGTAAAAAACAAATAATAGAAGAGTGTCATAAAGGCACCCAATGATAAATTTCTAAATCCTTTCAACTTCAAATCAAATCCTTCCTCCTTTATAAACTCTGACCACTGCAACTAAAATGGATCTTCTTGTAGTCAATTTAATGTTGCTGGAATGAATATCCAAACCAGTCATAGTTTATGGGAGGAAGGGATGTATTTCAAGTTTACAGATCCAGGGGAGGTTTCATAGTGGTGGAAAAGCTGATTCCCATTCACAAATCACCATCAGTCAGCAAACACCAGAAAAAGCAAACAGCAGGGGCCCAGGCAGAGCTCAAACCTCTCTGCATATCCTTTGGCTCGAATTCAGATTTGCTCCCCAATACACCTTTGGGCTGGACCCCAGGATCAGCCTCCAGTGGCACCTCCTCCAGCCAGGCAGCTGGAGACTCAAGTTACAGGTTTAATAAAACACCTGAGTCTATGAGGGACAAACATTTAAACTACCACAGATCTTCTTCATCTACTTTGAGTGCCAGGCACTTGCATACATTTGTGGTTCTTTACACCTAGTCTCTGATTTTAGTCTTTTAGTCTGAAACAGGGTGGTATTTTCTTGACTTTTCAACCTATTGTTTTTCCTAAGGAAAATAATAAGAAAAAGTTTAATATCTATGTGATATTTGTTAGGAATTTTTAATTTTAAGCCATAAATATCCATTGAAACAGAATGTCAGTGTCCTCTCTTACTGCTCTTTCTCCTTCTTTCCTTGAGATAGGATCTCTCACTGAACCTGGAGCACACAATGCTTCCACCCTCCCCCACTTCGTTGGGCTGGATGACCAGTGAGCCCTATGGATCATCTGGTCTCTTTCACCTCCACACTGCGCTTATAGGTAAGTGCAGCCATACCCCACTTTTTATATGGATGCTGGGGACTGAATTCAAGTTTTAGGCAAGCACTCTTGTCCATTGAGCCATCTTCTCAACCTCTGAATCTCCTTTCTTAGGAATCCAGGCATGGTGGCCTCTGCCTTTAATTCCAGTGGGAGGCGGAAGCAGGAGGATCAGGAGTTCAAGTCCAGCCTAACTACATGAGACCCTGTCTCAAAAAAGCAAAGCAAAATCATCATCATCATCATCTCCTTTCTTGAATTACTCTAGCTGGAACTTGAGAAACCAGGTTGCCTTTTTCTTATGACATTTTTGGCATTTCATATTTCTAACTGAGCCAAGAATGTCTCCAGACATTTTTATTTGGTTGTTTCACTTAAAAATCTAAATTGAACCTACCTGCTCATTGCCAAGAATTTAATCTGACAAAGAAAAAGTTCATTAACTCTTAAGTGGGTTCTTACTTACATATAAGACTTGAATCAGTTTCTTCTTAGTCTGAAATAATACATTTCTAATTTTTTTTTTTTTTCTGGGCAAACTTAGTTTCAGAACAGTGAAATCATCATCTCTATGGTTGAAAACTGACTTTAACTGGCTTTCTTATGTCATTACTTAATCCTTTTGGAGTGTGCTACAGATAACAGTGATAGGGGCTTTTCACATTGCAAATTTTTCCTTAAGCACCTATTAAGAAACAATAAAACAGCCGGGTGTGGTGGTGCACGCCTTTAATCCCAGCACTAGGGAGGCAGAGGTAAGAGGATTGCCGTGAGTTCAAGGCCACCCTGAGACTACATAGTGAATTCCAGGTCAGCCTGGAATAGAGCGAGATCCTAACTCGAAAAACCAAAAAAAAAAAAAAAAAAAAAAAAAA
>PVHP010025772.1:0-25248 GCA_004024765.1 Zapus hudsonius | reverse complement strand
ATGAGCAGAGGGCTGGACATCACCTCTGCCACAGCACTGCAAACAGCGGCAGGAAGGTGTGCCAAACACTGGCAAGGGGAAGCTGGCTTATAACCCCCATAAGCCCACCCCCAACAACACAGCTCTAATGAGGTTCTAATTCCCGAATTGCCATCAGCTGAGGATCGATCTAGCAGAACACATTCATTTGTTTGTGGGGAACACCTGTATCAAACCATGACAAAAGGTTTCCTTTAATAAGAACAAGGTCACAGGGTTGAATCTTTGCAGTAGTAATTTATCCTGTGTGATCATGAGAGACTTCTTGGAAATCACAGTAAAGGTTCCATTTGTTTTTCTCTTGACCGCTTTTATTGTTTTATACTGACAGATACTTAATTTAGGTAATAAAAGACATTACCCCCCCAAAAAAGACATTCCCCATTACACTTGTGTACATCCAGACACCACGAAACTGTCAGATGTCAGATGCCAAGGCCAATAAAGATCTAGAATTGCACCCTGTAGTATTCTGGTTTGCACCTGCCCTGACAGCCAAGTCCTCATCCCCAGCCCTTGGTGCTGTAATTGTGGCTTCTCCCACTGGGGGGCACTGTTTACATTGACAGGAGCCAGATCCAACAGAAGTAGGTAATAGTTATGGCAAGACGCTCAGCTGGAAACCTGGGGCAGCTGGTGCTCAGTTCCCTGTTTATTGCAGGTCTATAGTTGCATTGTATTGATCAGTGCCCTGAGTGTTGGTCAGTGGCCGTCACCACTGATGGTGTCTGTGGTTCCCATGGTGTTGGGAAACTCAGGCAAGTCACACACACAAAGCTGTATGGGGTACTGGCCCACCTCATCGGGGGTGCACTTTGGCAAGGGGAGCAAATACTGACTTCCTTTTAAACAATATTAATTTCTTTATATACAAATTAAATATGTTCTCTGGAAAGGACACAGAACAGAAACATATTTTTAAAGTGTCAGGCAGAGTCCTTGGGGCTCTGTCACCTAAACCCAAAGATACAGCGCAGGGGAGGCACTGTTCAGGTAGGTGCTGGAAGGAAGGACCACTAAGTCCCTCACTAAGGCTCTGGGATTTGTGGTGCAGTGACAAAAGCCTAGAGCCCTCCCTGTTCCCTGATAGTGACCCTGCCCGATGTTTTCCTTTCATCCTGGCTGCAATGCCAAGCCCACTTCAAGGGTGGGAAGAGCTTTTGCAAAGAGGTGAAGATGTCAAGATGAGACACCTTGATATTTGCCTGAATGCACTTCCAGAGAGGAGGACCAGGGTCCAGGATCCGAGTAACAAAAGAAACAAAAGAGTGAACATCAATCAAGGTGGAGGCTGTGGCAAGCACCCTGGACATTCGCCCTCCCACTCTGCCTGGGCATCTCCGCTTTATAGAAGAAAGGCCGGAGACATAGGGCAGAAAATGGAAAGGGGAGAATCCACTGGGTCTGTGGGATTTTCCCCAGGCCCAATGTATGGCTTGCTGCAGGAGAGCCATGTGTCCATGAGAAACTTATAGAACTTCCTTTTCTCCATCATGGGTCACAAGTTGGCAGAGGGAGCTCTCAGTTTATGAGCACTTTACCCACATCACAGCCTCACCACAAACCATTCACTCTCCAAGCGTGACTAGCATTTATGCCGTGGTCTTTTCAGTGGTCCTAAGAGGGGACTGCGCCCACCCAGGTCTGCAAAGCCATCTCGACAAGCAGCCATGACTCCCAGGATAGGCATCTGGCATCTCCTGGCTGAGCTGCTGGCAGGGGTGTTTACGAGTTGGTTGAGCTCATGAGCATTACCAGATATTTCCCAAAGTTCATTGCCCCCTTTGAGGTCACAGTCTGAACTCTTAAACCTACCCAGCTCTTCCCAGACATGTCACCCAAGCCACCAGGGGGATTGAGGGAGGCGGTAAGAGGTGGCTGGGTCCAGTCCACTACTCCTCCTGGGTAAATAGCTCGGGCTCCCAGTGTCTTCTGGAAGCTGAGTCACTCGCAGCCATCTCTGCTCTGGAAAGAGTGACATGTAGTCACTATTATTCCAGACACAGGCTCCCGCCCAAGCAGCCTCCATGCACCTGACCCATGAAGGCTCCTGAGATCACCTGGAACAACATGCCCAAGAGAATGTTGTGTTACACAGACCAGATGTGGTCATCAGGCATCCCTTGGCTGGTGGGCTCTCTTGAGACGATCATCATCTGTGTATATGTGACTCACGAGTTGGTTTAGCTCCTTGCTCAGTAGGCTGAGTACATCGTGTGTGTGGAAAAGCACCTTATCTCTGTTGTCACTCATACTTACTGATTCAGTGAATATTTATTGGGCACTTGTGCAATGGTTTGTGCCAGGGCCCCAGCAGTGGACACTCACCCTGTCTGTTGTTCAGAGGATGCAGAAGTAGAGAGAAGACACTGGAGACATTTTAATGAGGGATGTCCTGAGGGTTGGAGAGGGTCAAGGCACTGGGACAGGCTCCCCAGAGAAAGCAACAGTGAAGCCTCTTTGGAGGGTGAGGAGCCCTCTTCAAGGCAAGTAGGAGAGTCCTAGGGCATCAGAGCAGGCCCTGTGAGAGAGCAGAAACAGGAGCTGCATCTAGGGCTTCAGAAAGGACTGAGCCAGGAGCCAGAGGCAGAAGGTTGCCTCGAACCAGAAGCCAGCTAGCTCTGCTAAGGAGCTGGAGCTGCCTCAGGACTGGGGAGACAGTGTGGCGGGTCCCAGCAAAAGAGGCAGGACCAGCTCTGCATGTATGGGGTGTGAGTCCAAGGAGAGGAGACCTGGTGGTGACCAGGAAGATGGGCTAGTGGTCTGGACAAAAGTCAAGCAATAAAGGCAAAGATACGGGGACAGATATAAAAGAGTGTTTCATCCCACTGAGATTGAAGTGGTCCAATGTGACAATACAAAATAGGCTGGGTAGGAAGCTGGGGATCATAGTGTCATTTCCTGAAAGAGAATCCTGAGTGGAGGAGCAGGGTTTTAGGTACATTGTGAGTTTATTCTTTGGACACAGAGACTGGCAACTTCATGATTACATTAAGGCCTCAGAGAACAGCATTACTCTCTTCTCTAGAAGGTGTTTATTGAGCACTGTGGTAGTTTGGATGTGACATGTCCCCCATAGACTCATGTGTTTGAAATGAAGCCTCATATTCAATCCCCAGCTGGTAGAGCCTTTGGGAGGTAGAGACTGGCTGGAGGAGGTGTGTCACTGGGGGCAGACCTTGAGGTTCATTTTCAAGCCTGGTACTTAGATACTTCCACCCAGATATGTGAGCAGATGTGGCCCAGCCTGGCAGATGTGTTCTGCCATGTCACATGGAAGCAGAAGCGTCCCCTCAGGACTATAAGCCAGCTGCCTTGTCAGAGCAAAGAAAGCTACTGTTAGAAGTATCATATATCTTGTTTTAGAAACTTTTTAAAGGTGGTAGCTTCAAATCCCTTCTTGGTGAGTCTTTCCCACAACCTGGCCCAGGAACCGGTGTTTTGGGTCAGCCATGTTGACCTGAGGAAACCCTCCAAAGGGAGAGATATGATAAGGAGATTGATGGATACTTTAGGGAAATAAACACGGGAATGATATGTGAACCCAGTTTCATGAAACAATATCACAAAATTGTGAAGGATGGTAATAACAGGAGAAGAAATAGGTACCCCAGGTCACACAGTCAAACTAATGGCAATGGTGAGGAATAACTAGGTGAGCCAAAAAGACCCTCTGGATCCTGTCTTGTGTTAAGATTTAAGATTTGGGGACAATATCTCCTGAATCAGCCCTTCCCCCAGCTCTGTGCTAATACGAGTGTTGAGTCATACAGAACCCACCCACCCACACCTCTCGGACCTGCTGCAGCATTAACGCGTGGATTTTCCCTTTGTGTTTTTCCTTGAGGTTATGCATTCCAAAAATCCAGAAGATTTTCTCTGAGAGTTTCAAGAACGACACCCAAAGTGGGGAAGCAGGTAAGTTTTTAATCACTGGGGAGCTCAGTCAGAATGCTGCCGGCTTCAAGGCCCCTTGTGTCTCTGTGGAAAGAAGCCAGGCCGTAACCACTTTGCCAGTCTGTAAACTGCAATTGTCCTCCACAGTGTCTAACATGTCACAGGCTCCTATAAATATTTGGCAATACATAATGAGCAAGACCAGACTCAGGGCACATGTTGGCCACAATAAAGACAAATGTGCTTGAACCAATCAGTGGTCATTAGATGAGAAAACTGATGAGAAAACAGCCCAGGTTTTTTTGTCCAATCATGACTTGGCCATCCATGTGGACACTTTTTCAAGAGGACTTTTCTGAGTCAGAAACATAAATTAGGATAGGAAAAGAATCCATTGAGCCTGATGAGAAAAATGAGCTATGTTTCTATCTTTCTATCTTGTGGTGGTAGTGCTGCCGTGGACTGGGTCTGTGAGCTCATGTCTGCTTGGCGCGAGCTCCACCACTGAGTTTTGCCCCAGCCCAGAGCCAGCCTCTTTAAAGGAACTTTTAGGGGATGACCCCCATCCCAGAATGACTGCCTGAGATCAGAGCCAGCTTCCTTTCCACAGAAAGACTGATTATTCTTTTCACTTATCTGGAGAGTTGGAGACAGGAGGGTCCCTGGGGCTTTCTGGTAGCCAGTCTAGCTAATTGTCTCCAAAAGAGTGCCTTTGACTTTCACGCACAGGTATCTACACAACACACACACACACACACACACACACACACACACACACACACACACACAAACAAACACACACTTTTAAAAGCAGGTAAAGAAAGAAACAGGGACCTCAGGTCATACAAACTAATAGCTAAGCTAATAACTAGCTTAGATAGGGTCATGTTTGGTGCTAAGATTTAGGATATGGGATAACTGTACCTTTCAGCAGCCCTTCCCCTAGCTCTGTGCTATGTGAGGAGCTGAGCCACTCACCCACGCCTCTCTCACCCCACCTCGGATCCTCCACCCACCCTTCTGTTGCAGTCAGCTTTCTTAGTTGCTGTGCAAAAAGAACCCAAACAAAAGTGGCTTGTAGAGGAATGGGTTTATTTGGCTTACGGACTCAAGGGGAGACTCCATTCTGGCAGGGAAAACAATGGCACGAGCAGAGGGCTGGACATCACCTCTGCCACAGCACTGCAAACAGCGGCAGGAACGTGTGCCAAACTCTGGCAAGGGGAAGCTGGTTTATAACCCCATAAGCCCGCCTCTGACAACACAGCTTCATCGAGGTTGTAAAACCCAAACTGCCATCAGCTGAGGATCGATCTATCAGAACACATTCATTTGTTTGTGGGGGACACCTGGATCAAACCATGACACCTTCTATCCAGGTCTCAATGATCTGGACCAGAAGCAGGCCAGATGCCCCACAGAAAGCCTTCTACAAAATGCAAAGGGCTTCCTTCATGGTGTCACCTCATTGAAGACTTCCTAGTGAAGTGACAGGCTTTCTGATGGTGCCCACTCCCTAGAGGAAAGGGAGGCTTATCCTCTCCCACTCCTCCCCAAAGGGCCTGTTGCTGCTGCTTAGAGGGGTGGTGAGTAGATCTGAATGGCCCAACACTGCTCAAAAGGAGTGGTTTTGCTCCCCGGGGGGCAGTGCTGGTTATCACAGCCGGAAATGGGAGTCTATTGCCACTGTGTAGGTACCCACAGTGCACAGCGCAATCCCCACCACAGAGAGGTTGACAAGCACTATAACAGGGGAAGGGACGATAATGCCCCCTCAAGAGGATCCACCCAAGAGGGCCCATGAGTAGTTTCTAAGTCCCCAAAGTGACAAGCATTGCATGTGCCTCTGAAATCCAAAAAAATGAGTCAACAGCACTCTGGGGTCCAGACCACCTTCCCTATGAGACTTTTCATGTTGTTCCCCTCAAAGCCAGTCAGCTCCCCGAGGCCCACACTGCGTTAAGGCCTAAGGAAGCCAGTGTCGACTTCCTCTTTCAAAAAAAGAACTGCGATTAAACAAGGGGAGATGGCTCCGTGAAGAAAGTGCTTGGCGTGCACGCATGAGGACCTGACTTCAGGTCCCCAGCCAGTTGTGATGCTGCATGTCTGTAATCCCAGCACTGGGGAGTTGGAGACAGGGCGATGACCCGGGACTGGCTGGCTAGCTGAACCTGAGTCCTGGGTTCAGTGACAGACCCAGTCACACAAAAATAAGGTGGAAGAATGATGGAAGGAAATGCTCCATGTCAACCTTGGCTCCTTACATGCATGCGTGCAAACATGCAAACACGCCTGCACACACAAGGGCACCACCAGGCACACATGCAAACGACTGCGTGGGTGAATGCATGAATGCATGGACTAAGTCTCCGTGCAGAGTTGTGACTGATGTTACCGACCTGTTGCTCTTCTCAGATGTCATTCTCGAATGCCTAGGCTTCAAGTGGGAGCTCCATCATCCTCAGATTTTTCAGTCGGAGACCTTGGCCAAACTTTACTTGAAAGCGTTGATACACAGCGCAAAAAGCGCCTTGAAGGACCAGAATAAGATTCTGAAAGGTAAGTTTCCAGGGGTCCCCAGGCCTTGAGCCTCAGATGCCCCAATTTGAGACACTCCAATTTGGCACATGGTTGTCACTCTGGCAGTGATGAACTCTGTGGTAGAAGTGTGTCATGTGTTGAACTGCCGTTTCCTTAGCTGTGGTGTGACTTTGGAGCCTGGGGGAGGGCTTCTAGACCAAAGCCTGGCACACCTCAGTCATTAGCCTCTTAAAAACCAAGTCTCCCCCCTCAGGTAAAGGGTCTCACTCTAGCTCAGGCTGATCTGAAACTAACTCTGTAGCCCCAGGCTGGCCTCGAACTCTCGGGAGTCCTCCTGCCTCAGCCTCCTGAGTGCTGGGACTAAAGGCATGTGCCACCATCCTGGCTCCAAGCTCTCATTCTTAGAAAAGCGAACTGGGCTGTGCATAGGTCGTTTGCCCTCCATATGCTGGGTAGAGATTTACACATGTGTTTGTCCTTTCCTTGCATTTCTTCTGTTTCTTTTCTTTTGTCATTATCTTGCCTCCTTCCAGACAGAATTTCAGTTACTTCATTCCGTCTCTCCTTTGAAAATCTCAAGCACCCCAGTTCCCTCTTTCCTGTTCTGTATGTCTTCTCCAGCCACACCACTAATGTCTTCATCGGGAAACAGCTTGGACCCACCCTAGGCTGACTCAGAAGCAGGTGCCACGGTCCCAGAACCAGCCAGCTTGCTGGTCAGGGCGGGACTGCATTTCCAGATGCTTCCTGTGGAGTGTTCCCTGCTGCTGGCGGGACTCTGCCTGGCCACACAGCCTGCCACTCGGCTCCTATGGAGCTAGAAATGTGAGCGGCTGTGGCGTTCCGCACCTGCTGGGGGTGTCTTTGTGCTTCCTAAGTGTCCTAGAGAACAGGACTGGGCTGTTCTAGCTCTGTGCTGCCCAGGTCAGAGCCCTGACCAGCCATTGACGAAGGCTCTGATGACCTAGAAGGTGAGGGCATGAAAAGGCCAGAGAGGCTGCAGGCAGAAAGGGAGGCACCGTTCGCATGACCATCTTTAACAGTCTGCAATAATGTCACTGAAAAGGGCAGACTTGGTCCTGCTAGGACCTTGCTAGCAGAGGAGCCCAGCTTGGGATGTCAGGTAAGGTGCAGTGATGAGTCTCCCTGAACATGGTGCCTGGTACTGTCACTGCACACGCTTGGATCATGTCCCCAGGACTTCCCATGGGAACAGACACCATCCTCCCTGTACCTTTAGAAGCAGAGCGTTTCTCCCTTGGGTGTTTGCTTACACGCTGATCTCACAGTCATTGCTGTGGTTTTCTTGGGAACACCTGTGCGGTCCTGGGGTCGGGGCAGGAAAGGGTTCTGAAGAGAAGGGTTGGAGAGCTGGGCTCTGCAGACTCACATGGCTTCTTGCAGCTGCACAGCTGCTTTCCAGGTCTCGTTGAGGGACAGCTGTACCCAAGCAGCGCATGTTTATTCTCTAGGAAGAAATTCAAAAGGAAACAATCTCTTTTACTAAGCACATGGCAACTGCTTTGGTTTCAGAGAACCACAGAGTCATATGATGAAATGATTTGGGCATTTTATGGAACCTGGAGGAAAGGTTGAGCTTCTGTCTTCTTTACCTAGCTCATACTGTTCCTTCCCTCCTTCCTTCCTTCTTTTCTTCCTTCCTTCCTTCCTTCTTTTCTTCATTCCTTCCTTCCACAAACATTGAGTTCTATACTTATGCCAGGCATTGTGCGAGGAGCTTGCCATCTAAGGGGACAAGTTAACACACCAAATTGCTGATGGCACATGGTAAACACCACCACCCACACACGCCTGCAGTGTGCCTGACACTCTTGTGCAGTGTGCATCTCTTACTTCCTGCTGTGGAGTAGGTGATTGTCAGGAATGTAGACAGGAGGCCATGCAGTCATGTCCAAAAGGAAAATGAACCCGAGCCGGGAACGAGGCCTGGTATTCAGAAGGTACCCCATAAATACTGGTTCAATGGGAGTCTGAGCAGAGCCTAGTGCCAGAGGATGGTGAAGGGACACTGAGGAAAAGAGGACCTGTGTTGGCTCATTCTTCTCCAACATGACGTCATCGTTTTTCACTGCCTGCAGCCTTGAGCTCCCTGGTGTGGGATCTATTCATGCCATCAATCCAGCTACTATTTTTCCAAGCACCAGTGTGTTCAGGACTGTGATGGATCCTGGGGGTGATGCAGTGACCAGGAAACCATCAGTGTGCCTGCTCAATAGGTAGCCACCCCCAGACTGTGGTGTAGCAGAAGGTTGTGGTAAGTTGGTCTTCTGAGAAGAATCAAGCCAGGTAGCAAAGGTGGTGGATACTACCTCCCACATAGGGTCAAGGAAGGGCTCTCTGAAGTGGGGGCATGTGGTTAGTCCTCTGATGAGAAAGAAAGGCAGGGAAGGAGTGCCAGAGTACCCTGGTACAAACCCAGAGGAGGCAAGTTTGGGATGTTGGGAGCAGAGCCATGGGAAGAAGTTGGGGGTCCATGTTCCTGGGACCATGGTGGGATGATCCTGGAGACCTGAGAGCCACAGTTTAGACCAATTCCAAGTGGATGGATAGGCTTGCCTAGGATTGAATTGGACTGCAAGAATGATTCCTGGTGTGAAGACCTGTGAGGTAAAGCGGTAAGAGTCACTATGTGGACATGTCAGTCCCTCATTGGTCCCTTAGCAGATGGTCCTCACACTCCCACCTGATACCCACCCTGCCTCCAGTGTCCAGGTCCCCAAACTGCTTACAGCCTAGAGCAATGTGGGAGAGAGAGACAGAGTGAGGGGAAGAAAGAAAATAAGAATAGTTTATGGTGCTGTGTAAACAATCACTCACTCATTTGGGCAATGGGCAATAGTTATATAAGATCATTGTGGAGAAGCCTGTCCAAGGGGACACAGGAACTGTATGATATTGCAGCTTCTCATGACTCAAACCATTTCAAAATGAGTGGTTACCTTTAAAATGCATCAACCAAACAAGCGAACGTGACATATTGTGATGCATGTCAAGATCCAGGCTGTGCAAAGCAGGGTGGTGGGACCTTCCACAGTGTACACACACTGGCTTTCCTTCACTAGCTCAGTCATCTGGGACCATCAAAGAGAAGTCCCCCACAAGGAAGATATTCATTTCCTTGAAGATCAACGATCCGGCCATCACCAGAGTTGGTAATGTACTCCCAGTCCTCTCAGTCAAAGCAACCAGAAGCAGCAAGGGATGCATGCTCCTCACCCAACATGCGACAGTGCAGAGGAAGAAGGGACAGGTGGGCTGGGACACTTGGAGAAATGGGAGAAGGTGGAACCTTCCTGAAGAACAGTTTTGCCACTCAGACAGACATCGGAAATGGAACTGCCTTCCTGTGCTCACACCCCAGGCAGGGAATGGGATGCCCTGGGGCCTGCCCTGCCTGCCTTCCTTCCCAACAGCACTGACCGGTCCCATCGTCCTCCACCCCCCGCACCATTGGCCACCGTCCAGAGGCAGAAGGCTGTCCCAGGGTGCTCCTGCTATCCCCGTCCTTCCCAACCACAGTCACCTGGGCTAATTAATGCCGTGTAATTGACATCATGTGATGACACCGACCCATGAATGTCCTTGGGCACCAGTGTAGTCGGCTGTCCTCAGGGCACACTGGGAACACATTGCACTTGGAAGAGACCACGTCCACCTGGGCCCCAGCCAAGCAGTCTGTTTCCTGAACCATCAGATTACCTTGGATCATCCTGGGAGTCAGAAGCTCCCAAACTCCCAGACTCCCACAGAATTCCCTTATAAACTCTATGCCGTCGCTAGAGAAAACAGTCTCACTACCCCCACACAGCACAGTGCAGCTGGCAGGCCATGGACCCTGGGTTAGGAGAGACCTTTGAGACATGTCATCCTGGAAGCAACCCAAGGTGCAGACTACCAGGACAGGCTCAGGGGAGGATTTGGGGGTGAGGATATGGCTCTATGGGTAAAGTGCTCACCACTCAAACATGAGGCCCTGAGTTTGTAGCCTTGGAACTCACATAAAAGCTGGGCATGGTGGCATGTGCCTAGTCTATCCAAATGGGTGAGCCTAGGCTCAGTGTGAGACTCTCTCTCAAAAAAAAATAAGGTGAAGAGCAGATGAGGATGACCCCTGATGTCTACCTTGGTCCTCCACACACACGTGCACATATACACACACGTGCACATACACACACACACACACGTATGCCCCATACACATATGAGTGTGCATTCCACACACATCCACACAGAATGGAGAGTCCTTTTTAGCAGAGCTCAGCTTTTCTTACCTTCATCCTCAGCTTCTCTAGGGACCTGGGGGTCCATGTGGCCATGCCTGAATGGGGTGGGCAGGCACCTGGGTGAGAGCTCACCTCTCCTCCAATGGCATTTCCACCTGGCCAGCTGTGGGAGTAGTGAGGCCCCCGAGCAGAAGCCCATGCCGATGGCTCTCTCTCTGCTACCACCTCCCCAGCCTTCGCCTTGGCCTTGAAGAACCTCTACATGAACGAGGTGGAGATGAACGTGGGCAACGTGCTGGGGGTGATGGCTTCCTCTCACATCCTCCAGTTTGACCGCTTGTTTCAGAGGTAAGGGGTCAGCCTGAGCAAAGCTGGGAATGTCCTTCCTGGTCCATTTTGTAGAACATTCCTCCTCTTCCCTGGGTTCCTGGGCACCAGGAGTGACTTGAACCTGGAAAGGGACAAGACTCACATTCGTGTGTTTTGAGTTTGCACCACCTCTGTGCTAATTTTCTTTTTCTTTTTAAAAAATATTTTTATTTTTATTTGCAAGCAGAGAGAGAGAGAGAGAGGGAGGGAGGGAGGGAGGGAGGGAGAGAGAGAGAGAATGGACGTGCCAGGGCTTCCAGCGGTGCTAACAAACTCCAGATGCGTGAGCCACTTTGTGCATCAAGCTTTATAGTACCGAGGAGTCGAAACCAGGTTGTTAGCTTTTGTTATTAAGCATCTTAACTGAGCCATTTCTTCAGCCCCTCATTCTATATACTTTTTTTTTTTGCTATTGATTCTATATACTTTTTTTTTTGCTATTGATTTGCTATTTTGTATTGATTTTGATGGCCCAGGATGGCCCCAAACTCTCTGTGTAGCTGAGATTGGCCTTGGATTCCTGATTCCCTGACTTTACCTTCCAAGTGCTGAGATTGCAGTCAGCTACCATACACAAATGATCAGGTGCTGGGATCAAACCCAGGGATTCATGGTCAGCTATCCTGAGCTACACCCCCAGATTCCTCTGTGCTTATTTCAGCCAAGCGATTCTTGGCTCACAGGAAGGAATAATAAATGGGGAGACTTCTTCCATGGGGAGAGAGATTTTGCAGGTATGCAGAATAATAGGAGCCCCCCAAACCTGGCTTGCTAATCAACTTCACCTGAGTTCATTTTGGGGGTAGAGATTTCTCCATTCAGTAAACACCACACACACACACACACACACACACACACACACACACACACACACACACACAGGTTTTTGGAAGACAAGCTGGCTTTCAAGTCTCTTTTTATTCTGCTCATTTCAGACATAGCCTTGTTTTATTGTAAATAATTTTATTGCTATGAATGTGACATACAGTCACTCTAAGTGTTTTTGAAGAAAAAAATGCAATGATCAAAATCAAGATTGCCTACTGATCCCGCTGCCCACCTCCACCTCGGGCAGAAGCTTTTTGGCTGGATTGCTGTCTTCACCTGGCTGCCCAGTCAGTGTGTACGTGGGGGACGTGAGGGGGGCCTGGAGGCATTGAAGGGTTAGTGTCCAATATGAGGGCTTGCACAACTTGACAAGTCACCTGTGGCCTGGATGCCTTGGGCTTGTGGACACTGAGAGCTTGAGGGAGTGACTGAGTGGTTGAGCCAGCAGCCTAGAGGGGCTGGGTCAGAGGCTCCCACCAAGTCCTGTCAAGGGACTCTTCATCAGAGTCCGAAGCAGTCATGTGTGTGAGATGGGATGACTGTGCTTAGTCTTACAGTCAGTGCCTCTCTGCCTCAATGTACCTCAGTGCTCTGCACTGCCAAGTCACAAAGTGAGGCTCAGAGCATTTGTTCTAGTCACTCCACAGGGCTTTGCTGGGGACTAGGGAATGTCAACCCAAAGCTTTGAGACGCCATATTGACCACAGTCAGGCACCAATTTCAGCTGTGTGAAGGGGCTGGCCTCATTCCTCAGCTCGTTTTACTGGAGGGGGCTGGGGTCTTGAGAGGGACAGGACTTGCTTCAGACCATAGGTTTCTGAAGAGAGGAATAGAGCAGCTAGGACTCAGAGGTCAAAGGGCCCCAAGCCCATGCCATCAGGTGCACTCCCGCTTTGCTCAGGTGAGGTGCTGGTGTTGTTACTTTTGGATCTCTCCCTTTTCTACTCCTGCTCACATGAGGTTTACTAACTCCGCTCTTCTTCCACTCCTTTGCTCCTTCCAGAACAGTTTCTTGGGTTTCTCTGGGATGGCAGGGAGACAAAAAGGGGCAGATGGTTAGCTGCCCTTGAAGACCTTCTGCCTCAAGTCCCCAAATCACAGGCAGTGCATCAAGTCAGGTAGAGTAAATAGCAACAAAATCCCAAATGGAACATTCTGGGTAGTGTATGGTCAGTTTCAAGTATAGCTTGTACTTATGATAACAGCATTTCTTAGAAGCCCCCCCTTTTAGCTTCCTGTGATATTCTTTCATGCTTTAATACTTATGAAAAGGTGTCGGGAGCATCCAACCTTTTGATGGTGTGACACGACGTGTCATCTGCAGATATTCATAGCTTTCCTGGGCTGAATATGGCCCTTGGGTCATAGGTTGGACACACTTGAACATGAATGACAGATAATACCTAGTGGATTAATCTTTCTAGAATACCTTGTTCTTTCTCCCAATCTCTCTCATGGATGTGTGTCCATTGCACCAACTAAAGATGGACCTGGTGTACTGTAGCTCGTTAGTGTCCTATGGAATTGAACTCAGGTCCTCATGCTTGCATTGGAAGTACTTCACTGAATGATCTCCCCAGATCATTCTTTAACCTTTTAACCCCAGCACAACTATAATAAAGTGATGATCTGCCCAGATCCTTACTTAACAACATGTCTTCCACTGGCCTGTCAGCTTTGTTCTTTGCATAACAAAGACCATTCCTGTGCTCAGCCTCTGGTACCTGCTCGGGAAATAGAACTTTAATGAGTAATTCAGCCATGTAGACCATACCTAACTATGAGAAAGAGGAAATGTTCATCAGACAGCTGTGATGGTTAGGTTTTGTTGTCTTAATTATCTTGGGTGGGTCTCTGAGGATGTTCACAGGAAGGCAGCCCTCTCAGCAGGAGGCAGGATGTAAGGAAGCTCAGGGGAGCTAGAAATGAACATCCCTTCCTGGGAGGGCAGTGCAGGAAGGAAATTCCAGAGACCCAAGAAGCCAACAAGCCTGGAATAGGGTTTCAAGACCCTACCCTCTATAAAGGGAAAGAAATCTTCACCCCTCTGCCTCTTTACTGTTCTGTGTGTATGGTGTTGGTGATGGCTTCTTTCTCTCTCTGTTGGACCTGTGAAAGGACTTAGCCTCTTTCACTCATAGAACTTCCCCTGAATCTGTAGCTTCAATAAATCCTTTCCATCCATAAACTGTGTCTGGTTTGGAGATTCATCCCAGTGGCTTGTGGCTGACAACAACAGGTGCTCTTGGAACCCATTTATGCACAGAGAGAAGCAGCACTTGAGGCCTCCGAGCAGCAGGGCGGAAAATGCCTTGGGCAGGAGGGCATGCCACAGCCATTTTGGCTAAGACTAAGCTTCAGTTGGACAGCTTTGGCTGCCCTGGCTTCAACAACAGTATTGCTCCCGGGGAGAAAGGCTGCTTCACTACCTCTGACCTTAACCTCTCTCTGTCCAGAGCACTTTGTAACAGGACTACTAGGGACAATATCCACATAAATGATGCTCTCTTCCCTGTGAGAGGTCTCTGGGCCCCCACCTCTCTGGCAGTACCTGGGGGGGGGCCTCCAGATCAGCAGTTCTCTCTTTTTAGGTGTGTGAACATGATGATGTGCAAGATCACTCCAAGCACCATCAAGAACTTCTACCTGGCTGGCTGCAAGGTGAGAGGGCCTGGGCAGGGTACACAGCACCAAGACCTTCCAAACCCTGGGATCTCAGCCAATAGGCCTGGTTCCAAAAAAAAATAATAATCTATTCAAAGGCACCAATTTAAGGATACAAATATTTAATTTTTCAAACTGAATATGTTTGGTTTTAAAGTTGTTTTTGTTATTTATTTTTTAGCATGAGTACATGTAGTATACATGAGTGTGTGTATGCATGTATGTGGGCACAAGTATGTGTGGAGACACATTCAAGTGCATGTGCAGGTATGTGGAAATCAGAGGATAACTTTAGATGAAATCCTCAGAAACACTTGTCCACCTCCTGTAAAGATATGGTCTCACTGAGCTGGAGCTCACCAATTAGGCTAAACTGGCTAGCCAGTGACCTCAAGGGAATATCCTGTCTTTACCTCCTTAGCACTGGGATTAAAGGCAAGAACTGTCATACCCAGCATTTTTATGTGGGCACTGGAGATCAAGTTCAGGTCCTTATGCTTGCAAGGCAAGTACTTTACCCAGTTCATCTCCCAGCCTAAATTTGTTTTTTTAATATTTAATTTTTTATGAGAGAGGCAGATATATATCTCCTGTCATAAAGTGCTCTGAGCTGAGAGAGGTCAAGGCTGGAAGTCAATAGATAGATAGATAGACAGACAGACAGACAGACAGACAGACAGACAGACAGACAGATAGATAGAGACAGAATGGGCACTCCAGGGCCTCAAGCCATTGTAAAAGAACTCCAGACACATGTGCCACCTTGTGCATCTGGCTTTACATGGGTCCTGGGGAATCTAACCTGGATCATTAGGCTTTGCAGAGAAGAACCTTAACCACTGAGCAATCCTCTCCAACTCTATTTGTTTTTTTTAATTATTTTAATTAAAAATATGTATGAACAATGACAAAAGCATTGAAAGGCCTTAATCTCAGCCTTTCAGGGGAGTTAGCAGCATAGCCTTTCTTATAAAATAGGACATCTAGGTCATTCTGCCTAGAGCCACGAGATCTTATCCCACATGGGTCCAGTGAGCATGTCCGCATTGAGGACAAATGCTCTCCATCTGTCAGGATCAAGGAGAGCTTGGCAGCCACTCGGGGTGAACAGCTGCTGAGGGGTGGCACTGGGTCCCAGCCTCAGGCCTCCTGGCTCCAGCTGCCTCCCTCAAAGCCACTACTGACCCATCACACCATGGCACAGACTCGTTTCAGGGTAACATTTGGTTCACACACAGCTAGCATGCCACGATGCTCTTAAAACCACACACAGGAAGGTTCTAAATGTCTGTCAACGAACCATGCTGTCCTCACCATCACTGCATGGCTCTACAGTCACTCTCAGTGACATCTTTGCATCCTGGCTGGTATTTCTCAGCAAGTTTTAGCCCTAGAAAGACCCCATGTCCTGAAGACATGCAAGGGGTTCTGTGATCCTCTCAAGTCCCCTGGTTTCTGGAAGTCTTTCCCACATTCCCTGTCCTTTAATTCATGTTTAAAGTGTTAGGGGGAGCAGCCTCTGAGCTCCCCAGCCCTTCTGTGGTTGGTCACTGGCAGCCTGGGGATTTTACCTTTCAGTGTCAACCTAAATTTGCATCTCAGTTTCTCCATTGAAATAGGGAATAAGGGACTCACCTCATAGGGGTGAAATCAATGGAGTGAAGTGTTTCAAGCACCTCATGCTATAATGGGCGTGTTTTATTTGAAAGGTTTGGGCACCGCTGGGGGTGGGCTTGGGTGGGAATGTAATGTCACAGCAAGCCAGCTGTAGGAGCTGAGAGTCTGGCATTCTTCCTCAAATGCCTTCACTTTTGCTTTCTCAGTACAAGGAAGAGCAGCTCATCGAGGCCTGTGAGAAGTGGCTGACAATGAACTTGGTCCCTCTAGTGGGGACCCAGATCCATCTTCGGAACATTCCTCAGCACCTGCTGCTAAAGGTGCTGAACTCCCCCAGGTCAGAGCCGGTCTTGGGGTGCTGCACCCACCCAGGGTGGCATGGGAGGAACTGGGGTGGTTGGGAAGGTCCAGGGGCATCTGTACCCACACGCCCTTGGACATCACCCATGGTGCCAAACTTCCTGCTCTTCTGGACAGCTAGGCCTCAGGTGAGAGCCAAAACATGTTGGGCTGGGAAGAGAGGACCCCTTTCACACTCCTTTTAGGTAGGAACCTAATGGGTGCAAGATGTCTCCCCCATTATTTAATGGGGGGAAATCAAGTCTATTTCCTAAGTGAGTAATTTTCTATGAGACTAACATGCTACCTACTGTGCTAATGAGGAACCTAAGTAATTTTTTACATCCTGACACTATTAATATACAACTATTCTAGACAATTTGGAAGACAGGGAAGTAAAACCTCTCATTCTAAACCAGACTGGGTTTCCAGCCCTCCCAAACTCTTCTGCTGAGTAATTCTGTACCTTGCAACTTCCTTCTTGGCCTTTCTAAAAACTAAGCCCAAGACTCAACTTCGAGGGCTCGGGAGGTGGCTCAGTGAGTGTATAAGGATCTGAGTTCAGCTTCCCAGCGCCCATGTCAAATGCCAGGTGCATTAGTGTGTAGCCCCAGACCTGGAAAGGCAGAGACAGGGCAATCCCTGGGCCCTCCTGACTAGCTAGCTTTGTCTCAACCAATAAGCTCATGGTTCAGTGAGAGACCCTGTCTCCAAACTAAAGTGGAGAGCCAAATGGAGAAAAACACCCAATGCTCACCTCTGGCCCCCACAATCACATGCACACATCCAAACACATGTACACACACAAGTGAAAAAAAAACTTTCATAGCCCCTATACTTGCTGCATCCCCACCCCATGCACAATGCCTGTAGACCAAGCCAGAACCACGAATCTTCTAGACACCTCTTTGACCTTATCTTGACCACGAGGTCAGTTCTCCTTTCAAACTGAGCACTTCATGGCCACAGCCCCAGTCCAAAGCCAAACCTCCATCATCTCTCATGACCCGTAATGGCCCTCTAACTGGTGTCTTGCGTTGGCTTTGACCCTCTTCAAGTTCGTCTGGTGGCTTCACTTCACACCCACACAGCACCCACAGGGATCTTCCTCAGACTCCCTGAGGACCCGTCACCCACTGGGCCTCTGTGGGATCCTCTTGCCTGCCACAAAGCCGCTGTAGGGTGTCAGTGTTCACTGTCACAGCCTCAGGGCTTACTGGGAACTGCTGCTCAGTTCTTCTGCCCACCTCGTGAGGAAGTATCACGGTAGAGTGGGAAAGGATCAAGTCTTGAAGTTTGCTTTCTACTGAACTTGCATAGATTTCCCATCATCAGAGAGCTGAAAACCTGTAAACTGCATGTGCCCTTGGCCCTGAGACACCCTATGGCTCTATCCCTGCCCTCTGCCTTCTTGGCTAAACCCTCTGCAGGCCCATCTCTGTGTGTGTCCCCCTCACCTTCTCTTGAACTCTTTGAAGGGCACTGACTACATTGTGTTCCTTTATCCTGAATACACCAATGATGATTTCCTAAGGAAAAGAATTTTTTATAATGATAAGACAGTTATCAACTTCAAGAGATTTCTTACTGATGTGATAGTTTAGCCTCATTGACACAATACTGTCCCCAAGAGCGTTATCTTGTCCTCTAGTTCAGAATTGAGTTAGGATAGGATAACACCCTATCAGTCATCAGCTTTATTTATGTATATGTGTGTGACATGCTGGTATGCGTGTGTGCACATGTGTGTGGAGGCCAGAGGTTGACCCTCAGGTGTCTTCCTCAATCATTCATCTACTTCTTTTTTTGAGGTATGAAACTTGGAGCTCACCCATTTGGCTAGCCTAGCTAATCAGCAACCAGGGATTCTTGTCTCTGTCTCCCCGGCACTGGGTGCTGGGGATCTGAATTTGGGTCCTCAGGCTAGAACCATCTCCTCAACCTCTCTCGAGACTCTTTTTAAATGGTTCTTGGCGCCCATTGCCAATTTCCAAAGATATGTTCTCTTTGGGTGAGTTTCGAAAGTGGAAACTAAAATCTACTTTTAAAAAAAAGCTTTTAGGGCTATCTTAGAAAATAAGTATTTACTTGTGTTTATGTTTCAGAAATTGAATCCAGAAAGGTTTTCTTCCTGCCAGATCAATGCTCTCCATGCTAACGGGGGTGGGGACAGGAGGGGGGCAGGTCATTAAGACCTCCGGAAGGAGCCCAGATCCAGAGCAGCAGGGCCCTAATGGGCCCAGAGTCATTCTGTTCTGGTTGCCCTGTTTTTCCCACTTGGCTGCCCTCTGCCCTGCCCTCGAGCCACAGAGGAAAGGCCACAGGAAGAGCATGTAAACATGGCACCCCTTAGACATTTCGTAACTCAATCCCTCCCTTGGAAAGGCTGAGCTGTCCTATCCTGGTTGCATTTCACTGAAAAAGAGGAAAACACGTCTGACCACAACGGGACCGCTGACAGTGGCACGGGCCTGACAACATGCTCACTCCCAGGGAAAAGCTTAAACACATTACATGTCCAACGTCTAGACTCACCAGCCTGGAAGACATGAACGAAGTGGAAACTGGGTTCTGCTCTGCAGGCCCTCTGCAGGCAGGGTCTGCTCAGAGAGTCTGGGACTGTTCTGCTTGACGGCCACATCCCTGACCCATAGTTCTAGAGTGGGCCAGGGGTGTGTCACACACATCATCATCCCCACACACATCATCTTAAATTGATCTCCGGTGGCCACCGGCTTACAGTTTATGGGAGGTGGGAGGCATTGGGTGCAGGAAGAGGGGCACCTGTTGGAGATGTAACCAGATCCTCATGCTAAGGACATTGCTGAAGTGAGGGTGGCATATCCCCCCCCACACACACACACTTGATCAAGAACCTTTCCTCAGTTCCTTGGCTCAGTGGATAAAGTTCTTACTGCACAAGCAGAAGGACCTGAGTTCAGATCCCCAGCATGAATCCAATTGTGGGTTGTCAGGATCTGTGCTGGGGAGGTGGAGACAGGGATTCCCTGGGCTCACTAGCTAAATCAGCGAGCTCTAAGTTCAGTGAAAGGCCCTGTCTCCAGACATAATGTGGAGAGTGGTAGAGCGAGACGCTAGGTGTCTACTCTGGCCTCCACACACACACAGATCCACACCATGTATGACAGTACACATACGAACACACAAACCACTCCGTCCAGCTATTTGTAGCAGAGCACTTTGGGCATGTACTGTGGATGTATCCTGTCTACTGTCCCTGAGATAAGCCAGGAAGGGCTCCAGAGTCCATGGCCTGCCCGGGATGTAGCACCCAGAGGCATCCCTGCACAGGGAAAGAGGCTCAGCGAGGTCTGGAGTATCCTGAGAGGTCTCATGGGCCCAGAGTGGGCAACATGGAAATGTCACACCTCAGGTCAGGAGCTGACCATTCATGGCTCCACCCAGTTGACCTGCCAGCCTCTCACTGTCACCTGACCCCCAGCCTGAGGCCGCAGTGGTTGGAACAACAGTGCATGTTTCAACCTCTGGGCCATTCAGCCCTTTCCTGTCTGAAGACCCTTTGACCTCATCGCTTTGGGGGGGGGTTTACTTTCCACACTCTAACCAACCTGGGGTACAATCTACACAAATATACACTGTTTACCTTCCCTCCCTGGGTTTAATTTGTTTGCTGAGGCATTTGGTTCTCAGTTAATTTTCTCTGCCCAGGTCACTACCAGATGACTCTGTTCTCTTAACTTGAATTTATGAAAATTTCATTCCAAGTTCTGTTTTCCTGGAAGCTATAAAGACCCTCCAACCCCAGGACTGCCTTGCAATCGGGGCCCCAGTTCCTCTGTTTTCAGTCCCCCCTTTAGCCTGTGATCCAGGGAGGCTCACGATCTCAGGATTCCCCTACACAACAACAAAAAAAGACACCTTGTCATCCTTGTCATGTGGGTGCTGTGATGGAGCTCTGTTCCTACGTGAGCCCCCAGCTCAGTGTAAGTTCCTGCATCCAGTGCCTCTCTAGCAAATGAGAACAATGCCCACCAATTACCAAGCACTAGTTGTATACAGAACACTCTGGGTGGTTGTCCAGACTGACTCAATCCCTCACCAATGCAGTGGGGTGGGTACCACACCTGTGTCCTCACCTGTGAAAGGAAAAAGACAGGAAATGAAGAGATTAGCCAAAGAACCATGGCTGCAGTATAACTGGAATTTGAACTCCAGTTAGAGGGACCTCAAGCCATGGGTGACTTCTAATACATTGCATTTTGCCCACTGAGCCATCTCCTCAACCCCCTGACTATTTTTTAATTCTATCTTTTATACAAGTAAGAGGATTATACAAAACACAAATATATTCAACTCCCCAGATGAACAAATAACATTTGTTCTTAGTAAAGAAAGAAAATGTCACCAACAGAGCAGATCACCTCTCTTCCTGGGTCTTATTCCATTCCTGCAGACAAGTGAACCACTGTTGGGAACTTGTGTGCATAGAGTCGTGTCATTAGACTTACTGTTTATGCAGGTAATGCCCAAGTTGTCTTGCGAAGATTTCAGCTTCACATAAGTGCTTTGTGTGGTGGGAATGCGCCTCTGGTCTCTCACCGATTTCAGGCCTGTGCTCTGTGCAGGGTTCCATGGAAAAGCAACAAAGCAATCTGTTTTTTCCATCCCTTTTCTAAAGGCCTTTTATTTGGGCTTTGCCACAAACAAGGCAGTAATAGTATCATTGTTCAAGACCCATTCATGTGGGCATGGCTTTCTCTATGGTCTGTCTTCAGAGAGTTTATTGTTTATATACTCCATTTTCATGAAAAATAAAATAAGTTAGTGTCTTGTGAAAGACATTTCTGTTGTCCTAAAGAGCAAACACCAGTTACATTGCAGTGGCCACCAGCAAGTACCGTGCAACATGGTCAGTAGGGCCTGGCTGCCCACCTATCCTGGAAGGGAGGTGGACTTCTGTCTCGAATGTCCTCGGCGGGGTTGCTTGCTCCAGGGAGTAATGCTTTAGGGACGGTGCTGACCTAAAGGCTGTCTTTACTTTAGTACCAGGGTCAGAGTCATCCAGCCCTGGTTACTGCCAGCCCCTCCCTGGTAATACCTCAGGACATAAGAACCTCAAAGGTCAAGTATGCCCTGAGAGCCACGCAGCACCCCTGACCACGTGATGAGGTACTTTGTGGGGACACAGCGCCAGTGGCTCTGTGAAGTCTTGTCTCTCTTTCCTGCCTTTTGGTGGCCCAGACAGTGAGCAACTTGGTCCCATCTGGCCAGACTCCAAGCCAATGCAGGGGTCGGAGGCCTGAAAATCAAATAAGAGGAACGAGAGAGTTCTACTCTGTCCAAAAACAATATGAGAGGTTGGAGGGTGACATTTCCATTACCCTTTAGGGACACAAGTTACCTTGGATCCCACCCACAATGACCCCTTGAAAGTGATAGTTGACCAGGCTATGAGGTGTCATGTCCATGGCCAAAGAGCAGAAATGTTGGAATAGTTCCTTTGACAATAGGCCAGCAGAGGCTGTTAGAGAAGCTGTATGAACATGACCTTAGAGCCACAGGTGTCTGGCATATGGGTTCTTGAGGTGAGGCTACTGGCTGCAATGGCCACAGTATGAGCTCTGGAGTCAGAACCTGCCCCTGCCACATTGAGGGAGAGCTGCCATTGGCTGAGCACTGTGCCAGGTACTGGGCACCGTGCATAGCATTTGATCTCAGTGTGGCCCGCACAATGATAGTTCCAATGATGTCCACATCCTAATCTCCAGACCTGTGAATAGGTTACATGGCATGGTAAAGGGGAATAGATGTTGTAGGTGGAGGGCTGGGGAGATGGCTCAGTGGTCACAGTCATTTGCTTCCAATGCCTGCCCACTTAGGTTTGATTCCCCACTACTCACATAAAGCCAGATGCACGAAGCAGTGTATGCATCTGGAGTTCATTTGTGATGGCAAGAGGCCCTGATGAGCCCATACTGTCTCTCTCAGAAAGAAAGAAAAAAGAAAGACAGTAAGCTAGTTTCAGGTGGACTGAAGGTTGTTAATTGGCTGATTTCAAAATGGAAGGTTCCAAGCAGGCTCAATATAAGCACAAGGAAGGCCCTTCATATGTACAGAGGGAGCTTGGATTGATGGAGGAAGGGGCTGTGGGCCAGGGCTTTCTAAATGTCAGGAGAGGCCAGGAATGCTTCTCCCTAGAGGCTCTGGGAAGAGCCTGTCCTGCTCATACTTTGATCAGCTCCCAGCGATACCCACTTTGCACTTCTGACCTTCAGAACTATAATAAACTCGTGCTGTCTGCAGCCACTCTGCGACAGTTTGTTACAGCAGCAGTCGGAAGCTCATACCATGTGTCCTTCCTCTCTGGTCCTCGGCACTGCCCTCTGGGAAGCTGCCGTGACCGAGGAATCACAAGCAGGGCAGGTCAGCAGGACTCAAGAGGTTCCTGACCCAGGCCCAGGTCTAAGCCCAGGACTGTGTGACCTGGGACCCATGAGTGCATGTGACAGTCAGAGGACCTTGTTGAAGACAGGTTCTCTCCTTATTTTGCTACTGAAAACTCCAGACTCGTTGGCTCTCGACCTTTGGGATTCCCATTGCCATAAGCACATAGGGAATTACACTACTTACATCTGTCTTTACAAGGAGGTTTCCTCTGGTGGTTAGGCTTGTACAGCAAGCTTTTAACCACTGAGCCATCTCCCCAGCCCCTTGACACGGTTTTCCTAAGCAGTACTGTCGATAGCTGAAAGTGCAAAGCCCAGAGTCAGGCTGCTGCTGAAGTTCAAGTCCTAGCTCTGCCATTTACCAACTGAGTAACCTTGAGCAAGTAGTTACGAGGCTTCTCTTTGAGACCTAGAGTCAGGACTGGCACTACCTCATTCCCAGACTCCCTTCTAACTTCCAAGTCGTGTGCTGTTTCTTTTTCACCCTTCCTAACATTTCTTCTCCATCTTTTATTTTGACCAGGTTGTTCACCTTTGACGAGTTTCATCTTGTGAAAACCTTACTTATGTGGGTCTACTTGCAACTCAACTGCAAGATCCAGACAATTCCAATTCATGAGACCGTGCTGGTGTTTTTCAGCAGGTAATGTGACTTAGTGTTGCTCGATGAAATGTACATATCCTGAAAAAGATATATAATTTTCATAATACCAGCCAGACAGCACAGGACAGTTTCTTTTTGAGGCCTCTGATTACCAAAGGCCCTTGAACCACTCAGAAGTACTCAGAAGTATAGATAACACACAGCTGTTATACTGTGAAATACGATGTGCTTTTGGGGACTTGTGTGCACAGTAACAGGACGTAAAAGATAGCCGAGGAAGGGGCAGGAAAATTACCACACTACGTTGACCTCAAAAACCTCTTTTATTTATTTATCTGCAAGAGGTGGGAGGGGGAGATGAGTACCCCAGGGCCTCTTGTCACTGCAAACAAACTCCAGATGTATGTCCCATTTTGTGCAACTGGTTTACACGGGTCCTGCGGAATCGAACCCAGACCATTAGGCTTTGTAAGCAAGCGCCTTGAACTACTGAGCCAGCTCTAAGCCCAACTTCATTTTTATCATGCACCCAAATCAGAGCAGCTCTTCTCATTTATATTTCATTAGATAACCTAGAAAATTCTAGGCTTTCTGGGGAAATGAAAAAGTATTTGCATGGGTAAAAGTTTCATAGCATGAACCCAACTTATTACATTCTCTACACTTAAAGGATCTAAAATGTTCATACTTCTACATTCAAAAGAACAAAATGGCGGTTGTAATGACTCTCCTGGGAACCCTTGAAAGATGCAACACTGAGTACTGCAAGTGTTGCAGGTAGATTCCGTTCATTATCTCTTTAACTGCCTAACAAGAAGGGGCTACTTTCACGATTCCCATTTTATAGATAATAGAGAAATCTTACACAAGGTCAGAGATAGAGCCTGACTTGACCCAGATCTGCCAAAGCCTAAGGCACTTGGCTGGCCATTCCAGGAACAGCCAATAGGATTTCTCCTGTGGATCCACTCCAGTGGGTTCAGTGGTAGCCACCCCTAATCCCCGGCACAGGGTTTAGAAAAAATTAGAGGTTGTCATCTCCTATTCCCTATGTGACCCCCTCTGTCCTCCTGTCTGTTTAATCGAAAGGGTCCCCATTAGCAGGTCTGCTGTGGCCGTGTGGGGGGTGGGGAGCAGTGTGGGAAGAAGGAACTCTACCTCATCTCCTTAGCCTAGTGTACTAGGCACTTTCCATCAGTGGGACAGAGTGTCTGAGGAAATTATCTCTTTTTCTAATGTTTCAAACCAATGTCAACTGGCTTCCTTATTTTTGGTCCTGTGATGAGACAGAATGTCTTGGTAGACAAAGCTGCTCAACTCATGGTAATAGGAAGCAAAAAGAGAAGAAGCTGGGGTTCCAATATACCCTCCTCAGGCACATAACAATGGACATCACTGTCTCCCATTAGGTCTTACCACCTAAAGGTTCCTCCACCCACCCCACCCAATAGGTCCTATCACCTAAAGGTTCCTCTATGCCCTAATAGGTCCTTCACCTAAGGGTTCCTCCACCCCCAATGAGTCCAAACACCTAAAGGTTCCTCTACCCCCCAAATAGGTCCTACCACCTAAAGGTTCCTCCACCCCCATAAGGTCCAACCACCTAAATGTTCCTCCACCCCCAATAGGTCCAACCACCTAAAGGTTCCTACACCCACAATAGTTCCAACCACCTAAAG
>PVHP010025771.1:0-25245 GCA_004024765.1 Zapus hudsonius | reverse complement strand
TTATCTGAGACCTTAGAGATTTCATACCAGTTTTTGTGTAAAACAGACATCACACCATATCTATATTTTAGTGACTGCATTCAGAATAAGCACAGTGGCAAGGATGTGTAGAGCACATGGCATGTTCCCTAGCAGGAACTGTCACATGGAATTGTCAGACTAACCTAGAATCTGTAAGTAGAATCCACTGAACTGGACTATACTCTTAGCAACCACATCCTAGACCTAAAATGACTCATTTGCAGCCAATCCACAGAATAAGATGGAGCCATGGGTGAAACAGAGGAAGTCAGTGGCAACATGTCCAGCAATGACAAGTAAAGTTACCTATGCTAAACCTTTAGACTCTTGGGGAATGAAACCAGAAGCAAATTGAACTTGAAATTAACAGTCCTCTGGTCAGCACTCCTGGGGTGCCGTCTGGAGATGTCGTGCAATGTCCTCTGTTGTTTATGAACAGAGTGGCAGACCTGCATGGTGGTTTAAACTGCTTCCAAATATTGGCTGAGCCTCAGGCTTAGGTTTTCTTGATTTATGGAAGAGTCACAGCTTTTCAGAAGGAGCAACTGCAGAACTGAGCACAATGATGGTACAAGTGTCATGTTTGTGATTTCTTCACCATTTCAGATTAATTGAGTTGTTTGAATTTTTTCTAAAAATATTTCCCATTTTATGTTAGTGGGTCTGTTATAGCCAATGCCTGACCCAGGGACACATCTCCTCTTTTCCTGAATGCAAGGAGAGTTGAAGAAAGACATTGCTATGATTGCCAATCACAGCCAACACATTTTGAATATGAGTGGATGCTGTTGAGTTGAACTCTACTTTGGAATACAGAAGCCTCTCTCTCTCTCTCTCTCTCTCTCTCTCTCTCTCTCTGTGTGTGTGTGTGTGTGTGTGTGTGTGTGTATGTGTGTGTGATGCATGCCTTTATTATTAGCACCCTTGAACATGATGGTCACTGATGTTCTAAAACCTTCCCATGTCATAGAACGCTGTCCTCTGACTGTGGCAGAGCCATTGCTGTCTTGAAATCAGAAACTTGGGTCCACTGTCTTTCTCTCATGGTTGGGAAGGAGGGCTCATGAACTTTGTGAGGCAAGAGGGGCTCACAAGCACTCAGAAGATGGCTCATTAGACAGAGCACAAGGCCGCACTCATCCCTGAGGATATAGAATTTTAACGATTGCTTCGGTAAGAGTGTTAGCCACTGATAAGCTCCTCATATTCCTTCACCCATGCTCCTCTAATAACCCCAATTACAGGCCAGGGTTCAAGCTCTACTCTAGTGGAGTCACTTACTTGCCCTATCTGGAGTTACAACACAGTTGTTCACATCTCAGGAAAAGTTAACACAATTCAGTTGCCAGTTCCGCTTCCTACCTTTTATGTATATATATCCCATCTTTGTTTCATCTGCTCAGTAAATATTTAGTGGCTATTTTGATCTTGACACTTAATTTAGTGTTGAGAATGTAATGATTTCATATGGTACACTTTAGGAAATCTTCACATAATTTTGATTGGATGAATATTTATCTGCTGACCACAGTAGAAATACTACATGGACCAGGTAATAATTGAGCTGAAAAATTTGTGTCTCTCAGTTGGTACACTGCAGGCAAAGACACGCTATCTTCTATGTAGAGTGGTTGAGGTTGTTCTTCGGGTATCCTCTTCTCCTTTCTTTTAATCTTTCTCCTCCATTTACTTCTTCAGTTAAGAGTTTTATTGAGATTTCAGGAGAGCTAAAAATAACATTGCTGACCATGATTTTTCTACAGAGGGTTAGCATCCACCATTGGCACACGGGCAGATAGCTATCTAGTATCCTGGGTTCAGTGTATCTAAAATGAAACTGAGTGTCCCCACCCTTCAAGCAAATTCTCTTTCAGCCAGCCAGGTCCTAAGTCATAGGCTCATATTCCACCTCTCTCTGATCTTCATATGGAATCCATAGAGGCGAGTTCTTTGGTCTTTTTCCCCATCTGTCTTATTTATTTTTATTGCAACCTTTTTCATTCAGTTGCTAATTTATTTCAATCTAGATTAGTTTTATAGTCTCCTAAATGGCCCCTAGTTTTTCCCACACCAACTGTACTTAAATTCTATTTCTGTGTAACAAATCACCTCATGTTCAGAGGCTCAAGCAATACCAATTTATTATCTGATAGTTCTGTACATCAAAATACAGGTGGGCTCTGCTGAGTTCTTTGCACTGCTCAGGGTCTTCGTGTCTCAGGGTATCCTTCTTTGAAAGCACTGGACAGAAATAATCTTTCAAGTTCATTCTGGTTTGAGGACTAAGACTTCTTTTCTTATTGGCTTTTTGCCAAGGCTTGTTATCAATTACTGGAAGCTTCCTGCCATTTCTGCCACATGTCCCCCCCCCCATGAAATATTTCTTGCATGATTAATATAATACTTATACTAACTTTCTTAAGAAAAGGCCTCTATTTTAAAAGAGCTTACCTGAGGTTTGGCTCATCAATTAGAATCTCCATTTTTCAAGTTAACTTTGGTATATGCTACAAGCTAATCACTTGAGTGATATCTGCTAATACCCACACAGCTTTTTCTTTTTTCCACTCTCAAAATGGAGTACATAATGTAAGATCATAGGTCACTGTGAGCCATTTTAGAATGCTGCCTACCAGAGTATTCAGGAAGCCAGCTACTAGATTGATGCACCTAAATCAGTCCATTCCTGTTGTAAATTTCCCCCCACAAACAAGCAGACAAAGCAAAGCAAGACAAACTAGAGATGCCCATCACTGGCTATTATAAAAGCAAGGTCTCAGTTAGGTGCCATAGCCTTTTGTATTTTCTCCTTAAACTAATTTTCTGGTGTCTGTCGCTCCTCACATACCTCCAAACTCCAGCTCTACTCTATAGTTCTTTCCTACTTTTCCTCACTTGCTGTTTTCCTTTGTCCTGATTTGTCCTCAAGATCATCTGATAATGCTAATTTTCCATGGAGTGACTCCTCATTATTCCAAAGGTTTGTGAGCACTCAGTTCTTTATATCTTGACAGCGCCTAAGAGACTTGATTACACTGTTTCTTGTCTATAAAACAATGACTGTTTTTCTAATTTAAAACAAAAACTGAACAAACAGCAGCAACAACAGCAACCAGCTCCCTCAGATGAGAGACATCCACTTGAGGATTGGGTGGCAGGACCTTGTGTCTGACTTTCTGTCTGCTCCATTGTTTCCAGGTGGACTCTTGTGTCTACTTCATTGCAAAGAGGGATTCTGCTGTTTTCTTCTCTTTCTGACCTAAGCTTAACATGTAAATCATATTTAATGTTTGTCATAGCATTGACAAAGGGGAACTTGCAAACAATTTACTGAAAGCTCCTGGCAATCAACACACCCAGATCAACACACAACTATGTAGTATGTTTGACATGATTTTCCCTCTAGATTTTCTCTCTTGGGAGTGCTTTTCTTCATGGTTCCTCTCTTCTCATGAGTTTTGCAATATCTATTATGCACCATTCTTTTATCCACTGGAAAGACAGCTTGGAACAAAGTGGAAGGTTGTCTTCTTTTAGAGCTAGTAGGGTCATGATCGAAAGATCCAGGGAGTCAGACAGCGGTTCTCTCTTCTCTGTCCTATATATCACTGAATACTTAGTATGAACCATACACTATTCTAATAAATCTGGGGATAGAGTAATGCAAAAGATTCCTCAAGTCCCTACTCCCAAGGAGTTTATAGTCATAGGAAATGAATAATAAAATGGCACACAAAAATGAATTTTTGTTTTCAGGAACACCATGAAGATAACTAAGAAGAATCATGACATCAAAAAATGATGTGTGCAAAAGAAGGTGTTCTGGGATGCTAAGGGCAAGGGAGGTCTCTCGGAGGACACAGCATTTGAAAAGAAACTTGGATGACTTGAAAAAGACATAAAATGTTCTGGAAGAAGAGAGCCAGACGATGAAAGCAACAACCACCAAGAACAGCTAAGCACCATCTGTGTCTGATGAATTTCTCCTACCTCATTGATGAGTTACATTGAAAGTCATCAGTAACCCACAGTCTCTCTCTAACCTACAAGAAATGTCAGACACATACCCAAGGCACAGCCTTGGGTGTGGGGTCAGGTAAACAGATCAGTATATTAATTTGCTTTTGCTTAGACCCCAAATCTTCAAGGCAGGATTGTCCCTCAGTTCTCCTCTTACCACCTTCCCCCAATTTCCTTATATATTTTTACCACTCAACAAATATTTGCTAACCTGAATCCAACTGGAGTGATAAGCTGAGAGGGTGTTACATGAAATCTCTTTCCAAACACATTTGTTTTCCTTTATAAATATACAGAATAAAAACACATTAATATTCCTGACAGCAAAATAACTCAATTTATCATTTGTTTCTTTTCTCCTTTTTAAAGTTCACTTCAGCTAACTAAGGCATTCCTTAGAAATTTAATGATATGGAAATTAAAGATGACTAAACAAATATAAGGAATAAGAATTAGTCAGTTCCTCGAGGGCAGAAACTATGTTTTATATATTTTTGAATCACCCATAGTCACAGAACCAAAACAGAGCAAAATTAGCACTTTAGGATATACCTTCCACTCTCCTTTTTCCTATGATTAGTGTGTCGAATATTCATGTGTTGATTATATCTTTATACTCACATAATAGTTTGATTTCTCTAGTTAATTAAAAATAAAGAACTATTACCAGAGGAACAAATCTGTTATCTGAAATCTTTGTCATCTTAATCCGTGTTATCTTATACTTGCCTTCACAAATAGCAAATCAGAACCACATACACAGTTTTTACGACTAATTAATCTACCTGATGGTATTTCTCTTTGTATTGGTCAACTCAAAACATTTCTGGATGTTTCTACTAATAATAGCACTATGGGGATGTACAATGACACCTATCAAAAATCATGAAATTTTACTTCCAGTTGATTTTCCTGTGTAGGTGAAACAAGCGTGAATCACAGGAGGGGAGATTTCAGGAACCCACCTTGAAAGCTCTCCTCCTGTGGTCTGTTAATTTCTGAGCCTTAGAGGGTCTGCACAGGTGTTGTTTGTGTGCTTTCCTCATGCTCTCTGTGGGACCTGCCCTGGGCAGCTTTACCCCCGGCCTAATAAGTTTCTCCCTGCAGGCTCTTCAGGTGGCAGACTTTCCCTGTAATTTGAGTTTCAATTCACAAACCCTCCAGAAGGCCTTTGTCTCAATCTATTCAGCCATTTCTATACATAGGTGATTAGTGTCTGAGTCTTGTTTTCTGGGAACAGTTACTCTGTTTCCTCTGGGAGTCTTATCTCCTCACCTCACTCCTTTGGTGATTTTTTCCTGGAACTGTGTTTTGAGGATGGAGCTCTTCATAAATATTTTGTGCCCTGGCCACTGTGCCCACTTCCATCCCATTTCTGTACTCATTTCTCTTCAGTGGCTGTGGATGAAAGATTGACAGGGAGTGCAGGACCCTGCCGGGCTGTTTTTCCTTTTCCCTCTTCTTGCTTTTCTGTCCAGTCACCTCTCTCTACTTTCTTCGACTTCCTTAAGCCTTTCCACTCTTGTTCCCTTAAATTCCCCCAAAGCCCATCTCTAAGTGCAGAGCAGAAGGCGCAAGACAGTATGTCTGTGGGTGGAAGAAGGTGTCCTCAGTCCTGCAGCTGAGTCACTTGAGGGAGGTGTTCTCACCGGTCACCTCAGCAGTTCAGATCCCTTCATGAGCATGGATGCCAGTGTCTGCCTTTCCCCTCGAAACGAGAGGTGCAGCTGCTCCGATGACCCATGTAAAACCTTAACAGGATCAATTAAAGTCGCTCAGGTATGAGGACAAAGCCTTTAAATCCACGGACAGATGGAGGTGTAGAAATGATAAATATCACCACCAGGGACCAATTTTATTCTTGACTTTTGCTTCAGGGTTTCCAGGTGTTTCTCTGGCTTTTCTTCCTTGAGGGAAGTCGTTTAAACTGCCCCTGGATATCTGCCCACAGAAAAGCAAACAGCCTTCCTTGACCACAAATGATCACCTACCAACAACTCCTCCACCCTGTTTTTCAATTTTTGAACTCTGGGGTTAATTCTTGCCTTATAAAATTAGGATCAAGATAACTCTGGCAAAGAGCCAGCCCCTGAAAACCAGTTCTTTTACTGGGCAATGAAGAGAGATTACATAAACACTGTATAAATATTTCAAGTATCCATGTTGTCAATCCTGGTAACTATTGCTGAGCTGTAAACAAGGCAGGAATATCTGGAGCAGGCGAATGAGAACTGACCAGGCAGGAACTGCAATGTGGAAGATGACAGATTCTACACTCTATAATTCTACAAGGGCAAGAGTTGTACCTGCTCCAGTTCTATAAGCCCACATCTAAACTCAGGACTCAACACATTTTCAAAAATTATATATTTTGAAAGAAGTGAAAATAAAGATTTGTGCTTATCTCTGTAACTAGATAATACTAAAGGACTGACAAAGAATAGCCTCAGGAAATGTCTTGCTATCCTATTGCAATTGCTCTTACTCTAAAATGCTTTAGGGCAAGCTTCCTAGTGATATGACACAGAGCCCAAACCTAAATGTTAATTCTGTCCAGAACAATCAACTTCAGATATCACTGTCTTTTCACAAAGACTTTTTCCAAGACTCCACATCTGACCCATCTTTTACAAGAGAGCTGTGGACTAATTCCATTTTCATTTGTTCTTAGAACCAGCTTCCAGGAAAACTCTTCATCTAAGGCAGGTATTTGGAGAGGGAGAATAGGTGCTCCAGGGCCTGCAGCCACTGCAAATGAACTCCAGATGCATGTGCCCCTTTGTACATCTCGCTTTACATGGGTACTAGGGAATTGAACTCAGCTTGTTAGGTTTGCAGGCAAGCGTGTTACCTGCTGAGCCATCTCTCCAGCCCAATTCTTCCTTTTTTTTTTTTTTTTAAAGAAATAAGTTTCACTTTTAGTGATGTAGTGACTGGTTAAGACTTTTTGCTATTTTTCTCTCTACATCCAAAAAGCTCATAAAGTAAGGCTCTCAAGGTGCATGTCTTAAAGACATGAATCCATCCTCAGTCCCTGAGTTCCCAGTCCCATTGCTATCATGCATAATTTGAAATTAAATTTTGAAATTAAATATCTGAATTTAAGAAATCAGATTTAAGTTCCACCAAAAGACAGTGGGCAATCAGGCCTTTTCATGGTGGTTCCAATTGTCCCATTTTCCCCTCTTCAGTAGACAGATTGTGAATGTATATCTCTGTGGAAATGCCATGGAAAATTCCTGTCCTGCTCAGAAGAAGAAATCTCACCTGCAGGCAGTGTTTGGATTGTATTCACAGCAAATGTCAGAGAACACCTCACCTATAAAGAACAGTGCTACAAAATGTCAGGGATCTTCCCTCCTCATGCAGGTATGACTCACACAGAAGCACACTGTCCCCATGTCACACAAAATTGGCCTCTTTGTTTTCACTTCTCTCCTTAAAACAAAGTAAAACATCTTGTTTTGAAGAATGGAGGAGGAAATTTCCCAATAGAGATAGTCTCACCCTGGAGACCAGGGTGCAGGGGTGCATGAGTCCCTGTATAATACACTTTGTACTTATAAGACAGAAGCTTTCCATGCATCAAAGATTCTAAGAACTCCTTTGGCTCTTGACATCTAGCCAGCCTTCACAAGCCCCCTAATAAAATAGAGATATTCCTGGGAAGGCTAACACCTTGGACATTATCAACTAGTATCTGTTAACACCTTAAAGGAAACTTAGGAGAGCTGCCAGGAGTTAGAACAGAAAGACAGGGAATGCAGAAACAATAACCAGCATCAGGGCTGCTTTCTTCCTAGCCTTGTCCTGTGTGGATCAGGCCTGCATAAGGCTCCAGAACAAGTGGACTCTGTCTTACCCCAGTGGCCTTGGACAAGTCCTTCAGCGAAGCTATTTTACTGTTTACCTGTTAATTGGAGAACATAATTATTCTTTATCTCATGAAGGGTGTTGGGGTGAATTTATGACCTACAAAACATTTGAGATTTTCAGTGTGAGGCAGTTCACAAGTACAAAGTATTACTATTGGCTTTATGACAGGACTGTAAATGGGATTAGGTAGCACCACAGTATTGATACTTTGTGGAAATACTTATCAGTATCCTGCAGAGAGTGGACCTACTTGTACTTATTACCAGGCCATGGTAGAAGTCCTACTAAATATCAATGAGTAAAGATTAGATCCTGGTATAAAGAAGATGTTGTTGAATTTTATTATCCAACACAGGTGTTTTATGATATTTCTTATCTGTAATATCCGAATCTATAGACTAGCCCAGCTCAAAGTCAGTGTGAGTAGGTATTTTTATTTGTTTAATTTAATTTATTTACTTATTTGCACATGTGTGACTGTGTGTCTATGTGTGTGCTTGTGTGCCTTAGAGTGTGGTGTGTGGACCTGCTGGGGTCTCTTGTCATTGTAAACAAAAGCCCCTCTGGCTTTATGCAGGTGGCTGGGAACTGAAACTGGGGAAAGCAAGTGCCTCTAACTGCTGAGCCATCTCCCCAGCAGCCCAGGATTTTACTTAATTCTAGTCACAAGTGAGATCTTCCTTCTGTCTTCATAGTTGTTATGACTATCCTAATCTTTGATGGCAATATATCCTGACAATCATGTTGGTTTCAAGTTCCTGCTTGTTTGTGTCCCTTGCCTCTTTTCACAGACACAAACAACAACACAACAGCCTACCATGGCCTTCGACTTAATCCTTGTTTAGTAGTCTCCAGTCCCTTGCCTGGGACTAACATTAAACACTTGAACTTCTCAGTCTGTCATTCAAGAGCACCTACCCATCCAGTCCACCTATGCATCCAGTCAGCTTTGTTTTCCTGTCCCATAAATTCAGTAGAGCAAATTAACTTGCACTAAGAGTGGTCTGACTCTGGAACTGAGAAAAGCGACTTCTGCCTAGTTGCTTGCTTTCAATAAATAAATAATTTAAACCCCCAAATATTTCCCAATTCTCTCTGCTTATCTGTATTCCATCAGTCTCCAAAGTCTGACTCAAAACCATATTTGTCAGGCAGTCATCCTTCTATTCAACATAATGTATCATCAGCTATTACGACTGCATATTTAAACAATCTTCATGACTGAGGCCATCTGATTATGCTTATCTTTCTATTCAGACTCCATACTTAGTTCTCCTGTTGCTGCTTTAAAAATGGATATTTGTGGTTTAATATATGTTTCTTGTGCAGGAGAACAAATGTAGGTGTCAACGCAAGGCCCTGGGCTTATCCCAATTTCAATGTGATCTTATTAATTTAAGTAAAAATCTTTTACTTGAGATGAGTAGATATTTCTAGTTTATGGAACGTCCCTAGGCTGCAGTTCCTCTGTGAAACACATATAACTTAGTGCATGGTTAAACTAATGTCATCTGTATAGCTTGGACCAGGAATGGAATATTCCTGAAAATCTATATAACACTGTTATTCCTTTTCACCAAGCAGTTTACTGAAAGACAGAGTTACTCTAAAGAATTATGACCAAGTTGCTGAGGACTATCCTGGTATTATTATATTCTGCAAAACCATGCGTCTTCATTATTAAGGGCTTTAGAATCAGAGCATACACACACACCTCTGCCCCTGCCCCCATCTTACACACATCACACATGAATGCATGATAGATATACAAATTGAGCAACTGAGTATCATTAATCTAAAAATATGAATTCTGTAAATTCTACAACTTTTTGAGAGAAAATATGATGCTCAAAGATTTTCAGATGCTGGAGTGTTTATAGTTTCAGTTTTTTGATTAGGTATGTTCAACTGGTAAATCTATGCAAATATTTCTTTTTTTCTATTTTGTTTTATTTTTTATTTTTTATTGTCCATAATGAGTTACATTGTTTAGTGGGCCAACAATGAGTTGTTATCCCCAATTCCTCATTGCCCCCCCATCCCCAGTCAGCTGGATATCTTCCTCTGTGGGCCATCTGGATCAGTCCTTGTGGCAGGGGACCATGGATAGCCTAGTACTCAGCCGGGTTCTCCTGACCCAAGTGTGTTGTCACTGAGGGGTGCCCTGCCTCTGATAATCTCCCCCACTATGGCTCTCACAATCTTTCCGCCCCCTCTTCCACTCAGTTCCCTGAGTCATGGTGGGTGAGTATTAAGGCTGCTTTAATGTTGAGAATTTAGGGGTCTTTGTGTCAAAAAATGGTTGGTTTCTGTCTCACTGGCTTATCCTGTGTTGATTGAATGGCTGTGGCTGTGGGTTCCTTGTTCATCCCGTCCTTCTCTGCAGGGTTCCATATGGATCCTCCACGATATGACTGTGGTGGCTCATCTCTTGCCAGGATCTCAGCTTTCTGCCTACGGTTGGTTGGTAGGGTTATATGGGCCACAGCTCTCTCACTGCCTCCTGAAAAATACAAACACAATCTCCATCGGAGAGTGAGATCAATATAGGTTAACAAATATACACCATTCTGGATTACCTAGATTCTATTTTTAGTAGCCTCCCCATCAGTCGCTGGCTATGCAAATATTAAAAAAAACACCAAAACTCTAGACTAGTCAGGCAAGGGACATGAAATATCATCTATCTATCAATGTAATTGATATATCAATATCTAATAATAAATATCTAATTATATATATATATATATATATATATATATATATATATATATATATATATATATATATATATATTCTCCACATCTATCTTCTATCCATCAGTCCTCTGTGAGCTGTTCAACATGAACCCTTCCAGCTTAGGTGGAACATGGCAACTGTCTGTTTTGAGTTTCAGCTCTCATAAACAGCTGTCCATTTCACAGTCTATTAAGTCGCATTTTTGCATTATATTTGGTTTATTGTTGGTGCTTTTTCTGTTTAAAACAGCACGCCAAGCATGGTACTGAGTGCTGGCTGAGGTTTTCAATCAAAAGGGGGCTGTGATGCACCGCATTGAGAAAGCCCATATGTTAGATTAGCTTCATTCAGGCTGGAGATTCAGTGCTTGCTGGCTGTGAGTTCAGTGCAACTGAATCGATACCTATTAGATAAGATGTCTAACCCAGGACCTTAGGCACTGGAGGCAAGTGCCTTAACCGCTGAGCCATCTCTCCAGCCCTAAACAGAACCACAAAGGTATATTGATTGGTTTATAAAATATTGTAGCTAGAAGCTTCCAGGGGCAATGATTTAGTGTTTACTAATTTGGTGTATATGGTGACTTTATAAGCCATAACTACCATAAAAAAAGAATTGACCACACGTCATATGAGCATTATGTGAATTAAGTAACCTAATGGGATGTGCTTGACACAAAGTATAAACTCCATAACTTGTAGTTAGACTTTTTTCTCTTTTATCCCTCCAATATCACCATATTTTAGATGTCATCTATGGATCATTATGTCATTCCAATATATCAGCAGCCATTTTATAATGTCAGAATAGGAGAATACAGAGAAAACTGCATCTACTGTGAATCCTCATGTGCAGATAAATGGGATTATAGAATAAAATCAAATAACCCCCAACCCAAATACACACACTTGCTGCTTCAGGTCTAGTCAAAAGAATGAAACATGGATAAAATATATCAATAAGCTTCTGCGTGCTCAGACAATTGAGTAGAATCCTTTGTGTGTTTTTAAGATAAGGAGGAGGGACTGAGGAGATAGCTCAATCAGTAAAGAGACATCAACCATGAGGACCTTAGTTCTATGCCCAAAACTCATATTACAAACAAAAAGCTGGGCATGGTGTGGTGGGCATGTGCTGTGGAGGTAGAGGCAGATGGACCCTTGGGTCTTACAGCCAACCTGGCCAGCCTATGTGACAAGTTCCAGGACAGCGAGAGAGACCTTGTCTCATAAAATAAAAATAGGTGGAAGGCATCTGAGGGAAGATATTCTCAGTTGTCCTCTGCCTCCATATTCACAGACATACACCTGCACACTCAGCGCCACCACACACACACACACACACACACACACACACACACGAATATTTGTTGATAGAAGAAGCCCAAGAACACATGTACTAAATATTGGTTTTACAAAACACCATTTTAACATGTCCTTTACTTTATCTGATTCTCAGACATCCAGGTGAGAACACATGGATGCTCAACTTTTTAAAGCTTTTGTAGAATTTCTGAATAATTCTCCCAACGAGGATAATGACTTCACATCTTCAACTCTTGTAACCTTCTCCTCAAAAGAATATATACATATATATACAATTACCTGGAGAGAAAAGAGTGTTGAAAGTAAGATTTACAGAACTGGTTTCAAATTACAGCATTTAAAGTCCAACCTGGTGGGTCTCCATGTCCTGTTCTCTATAGAGCCTTCTGCTCTGTTGGGAAGGATGTCTTCAGATGTACCGGGCACACTCTGGCTCAGCTTAGAGCTTATAGCCTGAGCTTAGATTTGACTGTTGAGGTCTCCTCAGCCCCAGGCCTTTCCTGCTTCTCTGATGTTCTGCCAATGAGCATCCTTTTCTTATGTTTCACTATCTTTTTAACCTTTTGTTAACTTATGACCCCATAGGGTCCTGAGCAGTGCCTACCCAAAGAGGATGTTTGTTGAATGGATGGATGAATGAATGAATGAATGAATATACTAGAGTTTTCAATTCAGTGTGTATGCTTATTATTATTTTTTTTAAATCTCACTCACATAGCTAGTAAGTGGCAGAGAAGGATTAGGAAATATGTTCTTCCTGATCTTATGGTCTTTAAACTTTACTCTTATTTTTTAGCTATATAACCTTCAATTTTGTATATTTGAGACATTGTTTTATTGGGACAAGGTGGTCTGTCAGTGAAGGGATGTCCTTAAGAATAAACAAGGGATCATTCGCAGATGTGTTTCTCTTCTTCTAACACTTATGCTTTTGGCAAGATGAAGGGTAGCTCCAAAAATTGTAAAACAAAGGTTAGCTCTAATGTAGGGGATGTTAACATTAAGGATCTTCCTGATGATTCCAAGATAAGCACCATTGAAGTCAAAGCCCCACCCTTGACCTCAGTGCCTGAGAGCTGCCAGCTTTTTGGCATGTCTTATCAGTTACCAAGGCGGGAAGAAAATGCACTGGAATTACTTAATTCTTTCTTTTTTTAAAAAAAATTTTAGGATGATTAGGTGATATTGTTGATGTTAGGAAATTATTTTCTATCATTTTTCTACTCAGATCTTCTCACCAATTTGCACTGTTTTCTTCTTCTACTGTGTTCTTTCAAGGGTTTACAACTCTTGGCAGTTCTGGCAAAGGTCAAAGATCTGAGAGGGTCCCTCCCCCCACCTCTCGATATAGTCATTGACACCATTCTGATTCACATGCCTTTGTCCTCAAAACAGCGTTAGCACAGTATCCTTAGTATCCTTAGGAAACACTTTCCAAACTTTTACTGTTCTCTAACTCTCCCTCCCATCCCTTCATTTTGGGAACAGCTAATGTATTCATTTTTCTCCAATATAATTTGATTCTTATTTTACCCCGAGAAAAATCACAGCTGTCAGTTCTGCATTGCCCACATGAATAAAGAAAAAGACTACAGGAACCTGAGGGCATGAAATGCCAAGGGTACTCATGAGCAGTCCCACTCCTGTGCTCCAGGGAGTGGGTTCTCCATGTCAAGATTCAGTGTGGCACATCACACACTAGTAACCACTTGTGTTTGTTGGCACAAATAAATTAAAACCATCTGGGGCGCTGGTGCAATGCCTCAGAAATTAATGTGCTTGCCTACAAATCCTAATGACTGGGTTTGATACCCCAGTACCCATGTAAAGCCAGATGCAGAATTTGTTTGCAGTAGCTAGAGGCCCTGCCTTGCACATTCTCTCTCTCTCTCTCTCTCTCTCTCTCTCTCTCTCTCTCTCTCTCTCTCTGTCTCGATATGTTTGCAAATAAATAAAAATAATTAAAAAAACTGTTTCCAATTTCCATTTGACTTGGATCTGATCCCTTAATGGAATATACATTCCCAATATACTGCCTATTAACTTCTATGGACTTACGTGACTAGGCAGTATATTTGGAATGCGTATGACTCACATATAAAGAAAGACATTGTGTCTGTAGAGGATAGGGCAGGGTGGATTTGGTTCTACCACTGCTTTCCAGCTCTTCTGTCAATCTGTCTAACTATCTACCTACCCAAATTTCCTTAGGATTTTGTCTCTATTAAGCTCTCTAAAAACAATAATGGGTCCTTGATGACCACTTCTGCATTTAGAGGCTATTGTCTTTTATTTGGGTGGGGGACAGAGGTATAATAGTTTATCTTTCTCCCATCACATTACACTGCAGTTTCATCTCCCATCATTCAGTGGGTGGGAAAGGTCAGTGATGAAGCTCTCCAAGTACATAGGATGTCCTTCTCTTTCACATCTGTTTGGCATTTCCAGTACACTGATAGCTACTCTGCTCCATGCTCGGATTCTGGAAGACTGCATCACTTGCAAGCTTGTGTTTATTACAGGAGAATGGAGATATCAGACCCCTTTCTCCTCCAAGAGGCGGCATCATTTCCCATTGTGAAGACAGCAGTGGGGATCAGTTTAGCCTCCCCTCTGTTGGGACGTGTCTCTCAGACCTCATGAGTTGACCACTCCCCATTCAATCTTGAGAACTTTCTTTCTCTGATGTTGATTAAGTTGGGCTCAGCTGTGGCTTTTTAATCAGCTCCCACAGGACTTGCTTGCTGGCCTTTCTATCCTTTCATTCCCTGCTTCTCTTCCCCCTGTCCTCCCTGCCTGTTTGTTCTCTTGTCCAACATCTGCCCTTGGCCCAGGGGGCAATTTCCAGCTCTGCGTATTGTCTATTTTCTTTCTTTTTTTTAAACAGCATATCCCTCATGACAGAAAATACACATTTACATTTCAATAGAAACTCCTGGTTATGTTTAAAAATACCACCCACACATAATGAATATTTAACCTAGGAAATTCTGGTTCCTTTTTATGTTCAGTCCTCCCTCCCAAAGAAACCTCTCTGGCTTCAGCAGAGGGCATAGTTCTTACACATGGCCCGCCCAGCTCTGAGCGACAAGTGAAGGTTAACATTGCCCTGCCTAACTACTTGTGCCTTTGCACTTTGGACTAGTCATGACCTCATGACTGTTTCTTCAGCCTAAGGTGGTAACTGCTGTCTCACACTTTGTTTCATGTGACCCATCCAGGGCTTGACCCACAGAAGGAAATACTGAGGACTCTACTCCTACTTCAGACAGCCTTGATCCATCTCATTGAAGGATGACTAAGGCGCTCCAGTGCCTTTCTGTATGCAAACACCCATGTCTTTCTTTTCCATTCTGCTCTAAACTGTATCCCACAACTTCAGTATGTAAAATTAGACTTAGAGGGAAAAAACGTTTGGGGAAATTAGCAGTGGATTCAAAATTTTGTTTTTCAAGGAAATAAAAATAAGCTAATTTTATATATTATTTGTATATTTTAGAGAACTTATGTGAAAATCACAGTAGCCCTTTGAGTGTAGGAATGATATGATTAATGATAATGACATGAATGAGTTAAATGATAATACATCTCTATGTTTATAAGAAAGAAAGAGGTCAGAGAGATTGATAACAAATCGCACATGAACACATTATTTCTCATGTGTTCATCTAGGGAACATTTCCTGAATTCCTGCTAGGAGTGAGTCCTCGTGCTGATTTCAGGACTGGGTAATGCTTGTGGTAGAGGATAGGGCTTAAAAGTGTTAAAGCAATGTCTTTATAAGCTTTTCTTTCTCCTTCCTCTTAATGCATCAACACATAGGTGATTCTAAGATGGCTAAATCATCTCTCCCTTCTGCACCCATGAGAACTGCTTTACAGCAAGACTCAGAGCCCTTATAACTAAATTTTGAAATATACATATTTTTAAAGAAGTAATGGATGCTTATTTATTGGTCCCATGTTTTCTTGCTCATATGTGTTTCCATATTATTCGACTTATTTTGGTTGTCCGCTGGGGCTGGGTGAGTCATATAAAAATATTTCATGTCCTAAGTTTAAAAATGCACATAGACATTCTCTTCAACTTTTTATTAGTCAACAAGAAAACTACATCAATTTTAAGATAATATACAATTATTTAATAATAGACAAAGGACAGTCAACCAAAATGTGCTTGATGCAGTATTTGAAATAATATGGTCTTGGTAAAACTAGAAGTTCCATTCATTTGACCATATCTGATCAGAGAGAGAGAGAGAGAGAGAGAGAGAGAGAGAGAGAGAGAGAGAGAGAGAGAGAGAGAGAGAGAGAGAATGAGGGGAATGGGTATACCAGGGCCTCTAGCCTTGCAAACAAACTCCAGGTGCATACACCACCACCTTATGCATCTGCCTTTATATGGATACTGGGAATTGAATCTGGGTTGTTAGGCTTTTCAGGCAAGTTCTTTAACTGCTGAGCATTCTCTTCAGCCCAAGAACTATTTAACTTTTATTGAAAAATGCATACTGGGCTGGAGAGATGGCTCAGTGGATAAGGCACTTGCCTCCAGTGCCTAAGGCCCTGGGTTCAAATCCCCAGTACCCACACAAGCCAGACCCACAGGTGGTGGCCCTGGTGTTCTCTCTCTCTCTCTCTCTCTCTCTCTCTCTCTCTGCTTGAAAAATGAATAAATAAAATATTTTTTAAAAAAGAAAAATGCATACTAAGAACTATCCCAATAACTTTATATTAATTATATCAATAACCAAATGGAGTAAGAATTCTTCATTTTGCAGATGGGGAAAGTAAAGCTCAGTGAGTTTAAATTATAATCCTTATCTAACTCTGATAAGATTGAAGTCAATCTTATTTTAGAAATGTGAACACTTAAATTTATTCCTTTCAGCCCAGGTTATATCAGATATATTTTAAAAGTCTACTGTCAGAAAGTTTATTAATGATTCAAATAAATAAATAAAGTCAATTCTGACTATATTTCCCAGCAAACTAGGACACACAATTTGAGAAATAGCAACATAAGACAGGCAATAATTTCATGTTGTGAACAAGATCAAGTGTTTGAATCAGAATTATCCAAAATATCTTACAAGTTTGGTAATATAGTGCTCACCACAGATCTTATACACAAGGAAACAAGTCCTCCTATGGTCTAAATATTTGTGCTACTCTAAAATTCGGTTGTTGGGACCCATGAGGTTCCAAAAAACAAGACAGAATTCTGTCAAGGCTCTTGAACGCCCTCCCCAGGCCTGAGGCAAAACCCTGTTGCTGAAGAAACCACAGAATACCATCGTTCAGCATCAAGAGACCCTTCGAGGTCTGGAATGGTAACCAGCCCCCATATGGCAGTTAGTGCAGTGCTGGAAGACACTACACAAGCTGCCAGAGGAAGCTGAACACCGACAGCTGGTGTAAAGAGACCACTGGCATGAAACACAGTCTGAGGCCACGAGTAGGCTGACCACACCTCCTACTGGGAGAGAAAAGGAAACCAAGAAAGGAGCAATTGTGCAATGGAGGAGCCTGGGCCTTGGGGAGACAATCAACAGCTATTAAATTCGGCCAAATATTCTACTCAGGGAACCCTTGATTGGAACCAGGGATTCAGGGCGATATGCACCGGATCCCATACTCGTGGGCTCCCAAGAAAAGATGCACTATGCGAATGCCGGGGAGGCTTTTGAAAATAGAAGCTAGGTAATCCAGATTGCTGTATATTTGTTAACCGATACTGACCTCATTCTCCGATGGAAATTGTGTTTGTATTTTTCAGGATTCTGCGAGGGAGCTGTGGCCCATATAACCCTACCAACCGACTACAGGCAGAAAGATCCTGAGATCCTGGCAAGAGATGAGCCACCACAGTCATACGGGGGAGGATCCATATGGAACCCCACAGAGAATGATTGGATGAACAAGGGACCCACAGCCATAGCCATTCAATCAACAAAGGATAAGCCAATGTGACAGAAACCAACAAATCTCGACACAAAACCCCCTAAGCTCACAACACCATAGCAGCCTCAATACTCGCCCACCACGACTCAGGGAACTGAGCGGAAGAGGGGGCGGAAAGATTGTGAGAGCCGTGGTGGGCGAGAATATCAGAGGCATGGCACCCCTCAGTAACAACACACTTGGGTCAGGAGAACCCGGCTGAAGACTGGGCTATCCATGGTCCCCTACCACAAAGACTGATACAGACGGCCCACGGAGGAGGATATCCAGCTGACTGGGGATGGAGGGGGGGGGCAACGGGGAATTGGGGATAACAACTCATGGCTGGCCCACTAAACAATGTAACTCATTATGGACAATAAAGAAGAAAAAAAATAAAATAAAATTCAGTTGTTGAACCTTATCTATGTGATCATATTAAGATTGGGTAAAATGACTGTGTCAAGGGATCCACTCTCCCAAGTGTGTTTGATGCATTCATTAAAGAGGGTGAGGGTGCTCCCTGACCCCTTGTCCTTTGTAAGGATGTAGGGACATTAATACCATCTATAGAGCATAGAGCAGGGCCCATCAAGCTGAATCTGCAGGCATCTTGTTTCTGTACTTCCCAGTCTCCCAACTGTAATACATTTTTAAATTTATGTTACCTAATCTAAAGGCATGCTATTATAAAGGCCAGAATGAGCTATGATATTTCTTCAAAAAAAAGATTATTTGATATTCTCTTTCAAGGGATATTGGTTTCCTATAAGTCATTCATCCACCACCCACATCTTTTTTTTTTTTTTAACTTTGCTGTAATGCTTGATTTCCTGGCAATACATGAATTAGTTGACCTGATTCATCAGGTAGAGCAGAAAGTCTCTTCTTATTCTCATTTTACTTATAATCAATTTCAATTTGTGTTTGATGCAACATTATACTATATTTTACCTGTTGAATTATCAAAAGTTGTTTAGGTTTTCCTAAAAGTCAAAGCAGAGAATGGGAAAGAGAGAAATTCTTGCACATTTATTTATGAAGTTAAGGTAAACATTTCAAGAAGAAACACTGTCCAGTTCAAATGCTAAGCCAGGTTCTAGCATCCTTAGTGACTTGTTTGGCAGGAGCAAATCTCATTCTGCCTCTACCTGGGAGGCATCACAGGTAACCTGGGGAGAACTCAGCAGATATTTCAGGCTGTTGCATGGCAGGTCTTTATGAAAAAAAAATGAACCATACATCAAAACAAAGCTTGCATTTTGCTTGTTTTCATTCCTCGGACCCTCACTTCCCAATGTAATGGATCTTCAGAGAAATTATTTAGAAACAAAATTTAGTAATTAAATTTAATAATTAAACTTGAAGTGGTAAAATATACTATAAGCCAAATTCTAAGTTGTACAAAAATATGTTTCTTCATTATTTTTTTGACCTATACTCATACTGTTTTTAAGACATTTTTAGGTTATATATTTTCCTCTTTTTTTCAAAGCTATTTCTTATTTGGGGTCTTCCGGTTTTAATTTCTGCATAATTCATAAGGTGCTACCTGGTTTTGTTAAGACTTACTGCAACTCATTGGTTATTTTGCTCTTCCAAGAAGAACCATTTTATTTATTTTAGAGTCACTTGTAAAGTCATGTGATTATTTTTTCTTATTGTCCATAATGAGTTACATTATTTAGTGGGGAAACAATGAGTTGTTACTGCAAGATGAAACCCACGTTGGTATAATGGAATGGCACCCTACCAACACTAACCATGGAAAGACTCCCTTGTCTATTGTACATTATTATTACTTGTGGACTGAAAAACTGGGGAAGGAACTTAACTTTGCTCCTCTTTGCACAAGTCTAGCTATTGTCTACATTTCCTGACTGTCCTCAGTAGATGAAATACGATGATACTTCAGACTTAGACATTATCTGAATCTTGATTTGTGTAGATTTACAATCTACACACAATTTTTAAGTAAATCCAATAGTTTTTACAGATCCACACATGAACATACCCCCTCTTCCACACCTATTAGCTTCTGACTTTTGTAAACTGGCATTGGAGATTACCACAAAGTTTGGCTGCGCAACAGGTTTGGTTCAGTATGTGTTATTTTCAGAGGCAAGCTGAAAGTATACTTTTAAGATTTTTTGTTGCATACATTAGCAGCATTTGAAAGAGATTACTTAATATATTTGCAATAGATAAAATACATTAGATTGTAGTTTTTATTAAATAATAAGCCATGTACCAAGTTTCTGGTTGAGAGTTTCATAGGATAAGCAAAATTTAATTTGCATTTTCTTAACCAGTACGAGTGTATTTCTGTAAGCATAGTTATGTAGAAGTAAAATTCTATAACATCTCCCAAATTAAAACTATAATTATCATAGCTTTCTGTTTTATATCATGAATATGCACACATTTTATTTGTCAGCTAAAAAGGTTAAGAAGACAGTGAGGCAATGAGAAGAACTGTATGTTAGTGTAGAATAGGAATCAGATTCCACAACAACATGGTATTCTTAAATTAAATTAAGTTCTGAAATAATTATCAGTTAAAAAAATTCCAAACAAATATCAGGGGGGTGAGGTAACCAGAGGAGAGAAGTGACATGAACATTTCACTGTTTTACCAGTTGATTTAATATTCCCAAGTGACATCTCTGTTTAGCATTTGCATTATGTAATTTTAAAATACTCACAGCATTAGGGTGGGAACTGTGTTTACGGTAAGAGGAATGGATATGGAAAGAATTTAGTTTTTGCGTGTCATTCTCCTGTATATGTGTGAAAAAATAACTCAGAGTCCTTCAAACGTTTGTTAGACTCAAAGTCATTCTTTAAAATGCCAACTGAATTCAGAGATAATTTTTTCAACAACAAAACTAGTAAACTATACATGTGAAATATTTTCACAGCAGAATAAAGAAGAACATGGCTTGAGGCTCAGTTACATGTGCTCAAATTCCAGCCTTGGGCTGGAGAGATTGCTCAGCTTTTAAGGTGCTTGCCTGCAAAGCCTAATGACCCAGGCTCCATTACCCAGTAGCCACATAAAGACAGATGCACAAAAACGCACATCCATCTGGAGTTCGTGATCAGTGGCTGGATGTGCCCATTCTCTCTGTCTGCCTTTCTTTTCTCTCTTTCCTTGAAAATAAATAAATAAATAAATACATGAATAAATGAATAAATAAACATATTTTAAAATTCCAGCCCTGCTGCTCAGTGGTGATTGATTCTCAGAAATTTACTTGACCTGTCTGTACCGTCATTTTGGCATCTGTGAAATGAGGGTAAGGAATGCTATTTCCTTCATATGGCTACTGGAAAGATTAATATAGATAACACAAGTCAGGTTCTTTGAACTGTATCTAGCACATGGGTTATATCAGTACTGGATCTATTTATAACATCTATAAAAGTTTTAAAAAAGTAGTTTTCAGGAGTGCAATTAATAGAAGTGATCAGGAACCAGTCCCACTCTAATTTGGGTACCACAGCTGTTTCTTCAAAGCTGAAAACAAGAACCATGCCTAAAGGATGTTACTGTACCTGTGACTGATTAGTGGATTAATGCGGGCCTGTGTCACCCAGCAGAGGAAAAGAGTAAAAATTTATCAGTGCAAACTTCGGCCGGCCAGCTTACAGCCTGCTTGGTAACCTGGTTCCTTGGAGAGAACACTTAGAGTCAAATCCCTCTCTTATACTCCATGCTTGCTCTCAGAACCCTGCTGAGAAGAGCTTAGTGTTTCATATGCTGGGAAAGAAAGACTTGCCATCCAACTTGAGTATTAATGTTCTTGTCCATTTTTTCCCAAATGCATCAGGTCCTTATGAGTCCTATTTATACAGGCAAGACAGTATTATGTAAAAGTATTCAAACTGGAGTATAGAAGCAATCAACGAAAATATGCTTGACTTATTTTCAGAGAGAGACCCAAGGAAGAGAAAGTCAGGTGTTTCCTTCACATGCAGTCTTTCATGGACCCTGCCGTCTCCCCTCAGGACTGAGGTTACATGTGGGTTCTGTGGGAACCAACTCAGGATGAACCAGATCTTCACAGTTCCCCATGCTTGTGCTCTTACCTGCTGAGCCGTCTCCCGAGCCACAAATGTACTATTCTTAAAATTCTAGATTCTTCCTCTTGGGCTGAGGAGATGGCTCAGCCATTAAAGGCACTGATTGGAAAGCCTGGGAATGAGGTTCAATTCCCCAGCACCCAAGTAAAGCCCAGTGGAAAGTGGCATATGTTTCTAGCATTCATGTGCAGCAGCAAGAGATCCTCTCATACCCTTCATGCATATAAATAAATAAATATCAATAAATAAGAAATATTAACAACACATAATTTTGTTCTCCCTCCTCCCATAACACACACACACACACACACACACACACACACACACACACACACACACACACAGAAGAAGGTGTGGTCTGGGGCTTAGGAATGAACATAGCAGGCACCTTGTGTGATTCTCATGCAGGTAGTCAAACCACACTAAGCACTGGGGTAGTGAGAAAATTAGCTTTATAGTTAGAGACCAAGGTATAAAACCAAGCTCTCTTCCTAAAGTCTGTATGATCAGAGAGTTATATCTCTGAGCTCAGTTCATCTCATAAGATGGGTACAGCAGTGCTGTGGTGAGTGCCTCACAGGGTCCTTATGTGGCCAGTTTAGTCAATGTGAGGCATTGTCCGAAGACAGTGAAGCACCCACAAAGTGCTCTGAGCTGTGGATACTCAGAATGGTGGAGGCCGTACGTTTTCTGGGTATTTACTTGACACCTTAGCAATGCACACTTGAAGGATGCCAAGTACCTTCTTTGCTATATAAAAAGGTACCATTCGTTTTGGAGGTTTTTGTTAAATATCCCCTTCCTGCTTTTTCAGAATTTCTAAGTCAAACAAAGGTCTGTAGGACGAGTGTGTTTCACAGTGGCAGATCCCAGGTGGGTGTGTTCTGAGGCCTCCTGTTGGGTGGATTCTGTCCTCTGTTTGGACACAGCTGTGGGAGTGGCTGTGGACAGCTTTGCTTGACTTTTCAGATGAGAACCTGACAGAGTGCAGGCACATCGGATGCTGCTGCGGGCTGATGAATGACATGACAAATGGGGCAACTGGAGTGGGTGCTGGTGGATGGGAGAGCGGCCAGTTCTTCCCCTGGGAACACTAAATGAAAAGTTGAGGGCTGCAAAGTGATTTTCGAGTATGTGGCTTTTTAAAATGCTCATTTGGTTTAACTGGAAAAGCTCATTTCTTTTGTCATGAGGGTTTTTTTTTTCAGTAGGTTTGTAATGTCAACTTTTGTAGAAGGCAAAATTAGGAATGAGTAGTATTAAATGGTGTGTCAGGCATATTAATTATGTGAATAAGAGGGGAGGTGCCTTATTCCCTAGAGAACTTGTTCTTTATCCTCTGAAAGATATCCGAGAGTTGCATACATAATGATTGGTGCACTGGGTTTGCTATGTAGTTCAGTGATTGAGTACTTGCCTAGTATGTACCAAAGCCTTGTGTTTGATACCTAGAACAATAAATTTTGTTTTAAATTAAAAATTATGGTATAACTTTTGTTTGTGTGCACTGAAAAGAACCAAGTTTTTGCATGCTATCCATAAGATTAATTTTATACTGCAAACTATAAATGGGAGCATTTTGTTTTCTGTGCTTCTGGGCAACTCTATTCAATCTCAACAACACATTCTGTACCCTCCACCTAACAGATCTTGACTCTGGGACCACTTTTTTAGAGCTTGTTTATATTGACAGTTTTTATTCATGTATAGATTGTATTTTGATCCTAATTCCATCTTAATGTCTTCTCTTGTTTCTCTTTCCCTGTCAACCTTTTCCCAACTAGTTCCTTTCAACTGTAACATATATATCCTCCTCCACCATCCATGATAGAATGCAGATGGCTTCAATATTGTTCAGGTCTTATGTAGGTAAAACACTGGCTATATGGATGTCATGGCATGTCTGGAAGACAGCTTCCCAGAGTATTTCTCTCAATCCTCTGGGTTTTACATTCTTTCTGCCCCAACTTCTGCAACATTCCCTGGGCCTCGGAGAGTGTAATAGATGTCTCATGTAGGGCTGGACAATTAGCAGTAAATATTCTCAGCACTTTTGTGATTTTAAATCTCCCCTGGATTCACCACCAACTGTAAAAAGAAATTTCTTTAATCAACAATTAAAGCAGCACTAATCTATGGACATCAACATACATATCTGAAAGGGAATTTGATGAGCACAGCATATCTATTTAGCAAAACGATAATAGTAGCTTCCCTCCTAGGACCTATGCACTCACCAGTCATAGGCTTTGACTAGGTTTTCAGTACCAGACAAGAAGCAAGCCTCAAATCCAATCACAGAGCATTTTTTTTTTTTTGCCCCAATAACAGTCATGCCACAATTGCAACAGTGAACACATCTTGTCTAGCATATTGGTTGGGAAGCACACAGGATCAGCAGCTAGTTAAGGCTGTTGATGACTTTTCTCCACTAGAAGCCTGCACAGTACCTTCTGGCACTATGACAACTTGGCAGAAGAGAGGGAGGAAGCGTCCTGCTCAGTTTCAGCTTTATTTCTCTATGTTCTGAATCCTAAGTATGTGGTTTCTTCAGCAATAAGGACTTACCATTTAGTTTTAGTGGATAAGCAGGAGCAATGACAATAGCTTGTATTATTTAACAAGATCTGTAACCTCCCTAATCAATAACTTATTGGGAGGTATCTCATCCTTGGCACTGGGATTTTCTTTTAACAGTATTGGCTTCTGGGAACAGTATTATCCATCCATGTAGAGTATCTTGGTTCAAACTCTATTGATTTTTAAAAATATTTTATTTGTTCAAAAGAGAGAGATACAGAAAGAAGCATTTGTACAGTAGACAGAGAGAATGCATGCACCAGGGTCTCTTGCCACTGCAAGCTCCAGACACTTGTGCCACTTTGAGCATCTGGCTTTACCTGGGTAAATCGTGGGGGACTGAACCTGGGCCATCAGGCTTTGCAGACAAGTGCCTTTAAGCTGAGCCATCTCTCCAGACCCTACAATTCTATTTTAATTAGTTGATAACAAAGTAGGTTTCCCTATGGATTTACAATTATTAGTTTTGATTTCACCATTTATCCTTTTATTTCTTCTACCCTTCTATCTCAACTTAAAACTTTTCTACCCTCAGTATTCCATCTGTCTACTTTCATATGTTCTGTTATCCCTTCCCCTTAGCCCTCCTTCTTTTCCTTCTCTCAAGGGTACTGATTTTTAAAAAATATTTTCTTTATTTATTTGAGAGAGAGAGA
>PVHP010025770.1:0-25025 GCA_004024765.1 Zapus hudsonius | reverse complement strand
CCCCTTGCCAGTGTTTGGCACACCTTCCTGCCGCTGTTTGCAGTGCTGTGGCAGAGGTGATGTCCAGCCCTCTGCTCATGCCATCGTTTTCCCTGCCAGGATGGAGTCTCCCCTTGAGTCCGTAAGCCAAATAAACCCATTCCTCTACAAGCCACTTTTGTTTGGGTTCTTTCTGCGCAGCAACTAGAAAGCTGACCGCAGCAGCAGGTAAACACGTTAACCGCTGAGCCATCTCTCCAGCCCCACCATTGGCTCTTCAAAGCCAGGCTTCCATCTGCCGTGATCACATAACTGAAAAATGCATTCTTCCAGGGTGACTATCTACCTAGGCTAGCTTGGTGCCCAGCAGGTGGTCAACACAAGGACCGGATGAATGCAGTGGTTGAAAAGATTTTTACTCCAGTTTAAGAAGAGAAGATAGTCAATAGAAATCCAACCACCTTCCACACAAATCAAAGGTGAGAAATCAGCAGTTATTGGAAAAATGGTTACTTTCTATATTAAAAAAATATATAACATAGGCTGGAGATATGGTTCAGTGGTTAAGGAAGCTTGCTTGCAAAGCCTGATGACCTGGGTTCAATTCTCCAGTACCCTCACAAAACCAGATGCACAAAGTGGCACATGTGTCTGGAGTTCGTTTGCTTTGGCAGGAGGCTCTGGCACACCCATACTCACTCTCTTTCTGTCTACCTCTTTCTATTTCTCTCTCAAATAAATAAATAAAAATATTTTTAAAAAATACATCAAATGGGGCCTAGAGATTGCTCAGTGGTTAAAGGGAGTTGCTTGCAAAGCCTCATGGCCTGGGTTTAATTCTCCAGTGCCCACGTAAAGTCAGATGTACAAAGTGGTGCCTTCATCTGGAATGTGTTTGCAGTGGCAGGAGGCACTAGTGTGTTCATTCTCTCTCTCTCTCTCTCTCTCTCTCTCTCTCTCTCTGTCTGTCTCTCTCTCTGTCTCTCTCTCTCTCTCTCCCCTTGCAAATAAATAAAAACATTTTTTAAAAAATACATCAAATGAGTTTTGCTTTACTTACTGTAGTGGTTTGAATGTTATAGCTCGAGTGTATGGCCCCGTAGACTCAGGCATTTTTTAATTCAACTTTCTATTTGAGCCCCTAGCAGGCAGGCTGGTCCCTGTCACAGGGGGCATGTCACTGGGAGCAGATCTTGATTCCAGCCCTAAGGTGTGGAGAGAACAGGTTTAGCTCTCTCTCTGGTGGGTCATGCTTGTTGGTGTGGGTATTGGCTGGCTGTTTAGTGATATCTCTCCTTGGATCTATGGAAATGAGCCAGCTTCTTCCGCCATTGATGGTGCTCCCCTGGGATCCGTAAGCCTGAAATAAAGCCCTTCTCTCCCATAAGCTGTGTCTGGTTGGATGTTGATCCCAGCAAGGAGGCACTGACCACAGCACTTACAGAATTTCAATGTGAGATCAGTTATTTCCTATTAAAAGCCATCCGACTTCAAGCAGCTAGGGTGGTTTTCTGTTCTTCATTCTGAAAGCCATCTTAGAAGGTATCATAAAGTTGAAGCCGGGCAAGGTGGCTCTCACCTCTGGAGGCTGAGGCAGGCAGCAGGTAGTTCAAAATCAGCCTGGGCTACAGAGTGGGTTCCAGTTCAGCCTGAGATAGAGTGAGACCCTACCTCTAAAACAAAACAAAAATAACGAAAATGAACATCCTGAGCAAGGCCTCTCTTTAACAGCAGACTTCTCTGCCACCTCTCTTTTTAAGGAGTCTCTTCACTTCCTAGACAAGCAGATTCTCCTCTTCCCTTCCCTCAGCTTTGTGAGGCAGGTACTAGAGGGAATCGTTACCCCCCCAAAAAAAAGTTGCTTTTTGGAGCATTGCATAAACAATGCCCAGGGGATGCCAATGTCTATCAATAGCTGTTTGTAAACTATGACTCACAGAGTCCCATGGGCTCTGCAGCAATTTGAAAGACTTGGTTGGACGGGGTATGTCTTAACCCTTCCATTCCTTACAGGCCTTGGACATTTCTGAAGTAAGTCTTCTCATGGTATTTAAGCCGCTGATAACACAAGTTGTGTCTAAGGGACACCAAAAGAGCAACATCAATTTTTGGGGGGTGGGGGATGGTTTTGAGGTAGGGTCTCACTGTAGCCCAGGCTGACCTGGAACTCACTCTATAGTTCCAGGCTGGCTTCAAACTCACAGTGATCCTCCTACATGTGCCTCCTGAGTGCTGGGATTAAAGGCATGTGTCACCGTGACATCAATTAATTTTAAAGCACATCCCTGCCTAGATAGGAGAACCTATCATTTGCCAATGCATAAAAGGAAAAAGAAGCATGTGGATATTTAAATCCAATTTTCAATTCTCTGGGTGATTACGATCTAGTTAAATTCAATTTTTAATTCTCTGCGTGATTACGTTCTAGGTGAGCAAGCATCCTCATCTTCCTAAGATGCAAACAGCACCTGCTCTGACACCAGGAGACCACGGCCACCTCGCAGGGAAGGGAACTGATATGTTCCAGGCATTCGCTAAGTGCTTCATAAACATAATAGTACTTAGTCACTCCGCACTGCTATCGGGGTTATCAAATAGCCCCAGTTTACAGATGAGGAAACGAAAATCCCAAGGGGTTAGGTAATGTCTCTGAGGTCACATACATAGCAGCTGATTGAGCTGGAGTCAACCTTGGGTTGTTTATTTACAAATCCAGTGTCCTGACCTCACACCACACCTCTGTGAGGCCCACAGAGTCCTGAGGAATCCAGCCGAGCCAGCACAATGCCTGCAAGCTTGCTCCACAAAGCACACAGCCATGCTAGGCTGCTGAGTGTGGGTGACCAGTCCCACTGGGGCCAGTCAGAGGAAGTGCATCCTGGGTTTAGAAGCTCCTACGGAGCAAGCTGTGCCGGGACATGGTAGCAAAACCAGATTTTTAAAAAATATTATTTATTGATTTATTTGAGAGAGAAGTGGGCATTCCAGGACCACTTGCCACACAAACAAGCTCCAGACACATGTGCCTGGGGGACTTTGTGCATCTGACTTTATGAGGATCCTGGAATTGAACCCAGATTCAGATTCTGCTTTAGTGTTGAGCTCTTATGAGTCTCTGGATTCTGCTTCGGAACGTTTTGAGCTTCCTTGGTAAGAAAGACTCTCATTCACTGTAGCCCAAGCTGACCTGGAATTCATTCTGTCTGTAGTCTCAGACTGGCCTCGAACTCACAACCATCCTCCTACCGCTAGCCTCCCGAGTGTGGGATTAAAGGCGTGCACCACCACACTCGGTGTTACCTTTTCTTAAAATATCCAGCTACATCATGACTTCCTTCATTTTCGTTTTCTTGAAAATTTTTTCTTCTCACACCTTGTAACATGCATTGAATGGACAGGTGACCCAGGTGACCAGGTGAACACAACAGGTGACTGAGGCAGGTGACCAGGTGAACACGTCACCGCAGTTCTGCCTTCTTCATGCCCCTTAGTCTGCCCCTTATCACCACCGTCTGCCTCGGTATTGCTGCATTCCCTCATTTCGGTGAAACAAGCCTGGAGTTGCCTTTGAGAAAGAATGTACAAAAGGTGGAAACTCATGCCGCCTTTCACGACTGAAATTCAGCTTATTCTGTGTTCTCACATTTGTAAATTTCATGTTCCTCTGTATGCAATTTCAACTTGTTACAAACAACCTAAACTGGTAGACACAAGACTGATCGGAGTATTTCATTTAGTATTTGAGTTTAGTCTAAGGAGTGTAATACAAGAATTAGCTTGTGGTTCGTATGGGTCACAGCACTGTAAATTCCTTTCTGCCACAGTTGCATATTGTACCATCGCATATTTCTCCTTTATGCTTTCTTGTGTTTCTATTTAGAATTAACAAGTGTTCCTGGGGTCATTCTGAATCCCCTTCTTATATTCCAAAATGCTAACAATCCTATCTTGTAGAATTGGCCATACTGACCATCACAAATAAAATCCAAATTACATAGGACAAGTCATAAATCCTAGACTTTCAAACTTATTACCATCACTTACAATAACCAATTCAAAATGAGCCCAGAGCACTAAACGAGGAGAAAGCTTAGTATATATGACATCACTGTTTCTTCATGAAGAAAAAATGCTTTTGTGGTTGAGTTTCAAGGGGTCCAAGGTTTGGGAGATTTATCTTGGTTTTCTTTTTTGTAAGGGTGTACTGATTCTACTTTTCTAGGCAATCTTTTCACTTATTGGAAAAATTATTTGGTGCATAATTCTTTTTCCAGACCTCAAGATCCATCCATTTAGCATCAAACAAGTATAATAAAAGAGGCAGCCAGACAATGAAAGCCTGTTCTTGGTCATGAGGACCAACACTTCTAAGGCATATCTGGGATCCAATATTTCTCACATCATGGGGCTGGAGAGCTAGCTCAGTGCTTTAAGGGCCTTGCTTCCCATATTTCTCACATCAACTCATTACTCAATAATTAGTAATCCATCAAATATGTTCTGAGCTCCTACTACGTGCCAAGTGCTGTGCCAGGCCCCGTGGCTACAACGTGAGAACGATCAGGTCCCAGTCATTGCTTAATGGAATGACAGATCTTGAACAAGTCATAAGACGATGTTGAGGGCTGAGGAGAAGGCTCAGAGGGTAAAGCACTTGCTGTGTAAGCACAATGCCCTGAGTTCAGAAACCCATAATTCTTGTAAATCCAGAAGGTAGGGCAAGTATTTGTAATCCCAGCATTTCTACTGGGATTTGGGAGGAAGGGAAATGGGACAGGAAATGGGGTAGAGACAGGAGAATTCCCAGAAGCTGCTGGCCAGCTGTCCTGGTAGAGGCAGCAGTGAATAATGAGAACCCGTTTCAAACAAGGTGGGAGGCAGGGATGGACACCCAAGATTGTCCTCGGACCTCCACATGTGCACCCTGGTATGCACACACCTACACTCACACACATGAACACATATGTGTGTGTGCACACATGCACATATAAATATATACAAATATAAGAGAGAGAATTTGAGCATTAGAAGCTAACAAAAAAAATATTACTTCAGCTGGGTGTGGTGATGCATGCTTTTAATCCCAGAATTCTGGAGGTAGGAGGATCGCAGTGGGTTCAAGGCCAACCTGAGACTACAGAGTGAATTCCAGGTCTGCCTGGGTTAGAGTGAGACACTACCTCCTAACTAAATAAAATAAAATAAAAAATATAATAATAATCCCACTTCTTGGCTTAAGTGAGGCCATGAAGTAGGAAAACAAAACTTCCAGCTCCTCTTTTTTCAAGATGGATAACAAACATCTTTTAACTTGATTTTCCAGTACCACCGAGCACGTGTTACTCATCTTGGCTCCCTTGGCAAGTACTGAAGATGCCGAAGTTACCTTCGTGTTGTGGGACAAAGCACCAACCGAAAGCAGCCGATGGGAGGAAAGGGTTTATTGTGGCTTCCAGTGTCGAGGGGAAGCTCCATGATGGCAGGGACAGCAAGGCACGAGGAGAGGCTGGACAACAGCAGGACAGTGATGCACCTGGCAAACTGGGCAGGGGGTCAATAAACCTCAAGACCCACCCCAGTGACACAGCTCCTCCCGCAAGGTCCCACCTCCCAAACTGCTGCCAGCCGGGGACCAAGCACTCAGAAGAGCAGGGCCGACCAAGTTAGCAGGAACTCAATGTGGTCTGGTGAGCCAGCCATAACACTGGCGAAGAGAAAGTTGCACTTCTACAGAGCTCAAACTCTGTTTTCCTGCCATCGTGACCTTGGGAACTACACGAAGGGGAGAAGCATGATGTCACACGCAGTAAAATGTGTCCATGTAGCATGTATTTATCATTAAGCTATCTATATTTGAATAACTAAAATATATTTTTCATTTAACCAAAGATTTATTTATTTTTATTTTTATTAACATCTTTATTGTTGATAATTAGATACATTGCCTGAGCAGATCTTGTGGTGGTACCCCCATTTCCCTCCTCCCTGTCCCCAACCCACTAGGGTCCCTCCTCAGAGGGCATACTGGAGCATTCCATGGGGTAGGGGGTTATGAATTGTATAAGAGGTAGGCAGTTGTTTTTTCCTTTGTGTGTTGTTGCTGAGGGGGTAATGACGAAAATATTTTAACTTTACATTTTTCTCTAGGGTCAATAGTACAGCATTTACCTAACATGGATGAGTCTCTGGGTTTAACCCCCAGCACCTCACCCACCTTTAATCCCTGCACTAGAGAGTTGGGAGTAGGAGAAGAGCCTGGGTTACACACTGAGCTCCAGGTCAGCCTGGGCTAGAGTGAGACCCTGCTGCAACAAACAAAAACAAAAAAAGTACGTATTTCTGTTCAGTTTCATTTGATGTATCCATTGTCTTTAAAGTAACTTTGGAGTGTGCAGTTATTTGTGGATTTCAACGCGCCTAGATAATCTGCCCAAAATAAGTCATTGGCTTTACATTTCATTACTAAGGTTTTATCATTATATCATCATCGTTACTGTGTGTGTGTGTGTGTGTGTGTGTGTGTGTGTGTACACGGGTGCTTGTGTGCCCATGGGGTTTTGGTTTGCTCCTTCCACCTGGTGTGAGATAGGATATCTCTTGTCCCTTGGCCACTGGAAAGGACCGTCGAGCCAGCCCCGCCTCCCATCGCTGTAGGTAGTTGGGATTACGGGTTGCAGACACAAGGGTCGCTTTGCCTCAAGCTTGGTGTGAGCACTGGGATCAAACTCAGGTTGATGGGCTTGTGAAATAAGCACACTCACCACTGAGCCATCCTGCCTGGCCCTACTGTAAATTTCAAAATGAGGTATTAAAAACTTGTAGCAAAGTTTCCTCCCATGGAAAAATTCCCTAATAATTCTAAAACATAGGCAAATAAGTCTGTGGAAATGCTGATGCCCTTGCTCTGAGCAAAGATCCTTTGACCATGAAGACATTTTTTGTCTCCTGAATCTCTCTCTCTCTCTCTCTCTCTCTCTCTCTCTCTCTCTCTCTCTCTCTCTCTCTCTCTCTCTCTCTCTCTCTCTCTCTGCTACAGGGAGGGCTGAAAAGGGACAAGGGTTCATTTGTCCAGCCTGCTTATTTTCAGAGGAAGAAAACCGGGCCCAGAGAGGTGGGTCTAGAAGCAAAGTGCCTGGGTCTCTGGACAGGAAACAGCAACAATCTACAGAAAACATTGCCTGCTATCCCGGGAATTTGCTTGTCTGCTGTGTGGAAATAGTCTGACCCTGGAGAATCTAATTCCAAGATTGTTACACATACATTCCAGATAGATGCATCTTCATTTGAATTGAAAATAGAACGGAAAAAAAAATTCTCTAGCTATATGACAAAGTCCCTACGCCGTCATACTATATGTGGCTGGAAAGCCCTGTGAGAACCTAGTCAGCCAGGGCCCAGGGCCTGCACTGGGCCATCGCCTCTTCTCTCGTGGTAAGAAGCTACTCCTGCTTCCTTCATGAGGGTCCAGGTCAAGAACCTCACCACATTCATTCAGACATGGCTCAGCTCCTACTTCCTGGCCAGCAGGAAGTCTCAAAGCAAAACGAAAACCAGGAAAGAAGTGTCTGTCCCCAGGATTGGGAGCACAAGATGTGGTGGCTTGTAAACTGTGGACAGGAGTTAGGGAGAGGGACATGCGTATGACAGATCCCACGTGGCTCTGTGGAGCCACATCCACGGTCTCTTAACACTCCACAACGGGTGGCAATGATCACATAAAGACAGATGTGTAGTGTCTATCTCTCCATAAAGGGCCATGCCACACTGCCAGCTCACTTCCTCTCCATCTCTCCATCACTCACCCTGTCTCTTTCAAAAACACAGCTTTGAGGCTGGAGCTGGGATTAAAGGCATGCACCACCATGTCCGGCCAGATTGATATTCTTAATACTATTTGACCTTGACTTTCTGGCCAATAGAAAAATAGATGCCACAGAAAGAAATTTTCATGAAACATAGTGAAGAATAATGAGAAACTGAACAGTACACAGGACTCCTCCGAAATGCAGGGGACTGTACTTTCTATGACTATGAACAGTGACCTTGATATTGAAGCAGCCTGAACAGCTCACTTCTATACTGTCTTTTCAACGAATTGAACAACAGAGTTGAGCACTCTTACGTAACTCTAATATGTGTGGGGGGTGACTTTCAATAGTTGGGGGCAACTACTCACTTTCCTACTTGGCTGGAGCACTTCTGAGAAATCTCGTAGTACATTTTCAAGTCTTGCCCCACGATTCTCTCTGCTGCTACAGAAGGTCGAAAAACTTGGGTCTCATTCTCCGTGGTTCTCGGGGCTTAACGCACTGCTTCAGAGCATCTAAATGCTTCTAATGAAAGGTGCTTAGAACACGCCAAAGATCATGGTTGCTATGAAAATAATCAACCCATCCAGAAACATTAGGTATTTTATGCCAAAAAAAAAGAAAGAAAACATTTTAGCTAGTCATGGTGGCAAACGCCTTTAATCCTAGCACTCTGGAGACAACAGTAAGAGGATCACCATGAGTTCAAGGCCACCCTGAGACTACATAGTGAATTCCAGGTAAGTTTGGGCTTTAGTGAGACCCTACCTCAAAAAAAAAAAACAAAAACAAAAAAATGTGTTTGACAATAATTCATTTTTAGTCACTAGCTGGTTATTCTGAGTTCACGTTAGGCTGAAACTATATTAACACTAAGGAAAACTATGCCTGCAGGTTGGGCTTTTTTATGTGACGTTTCATCCCTCATGCACCAGAGGTAAACCCCTTGCTTCTGGGTCTGCAAATGCTTCAGGATGGGATGGAAAGTTCGTATCACATGGCAAGACATTTGTTCCTAGGACAGATCGAGGCCAGCACTGAAATTCAAACCGTAATGAGAACAAGAATGTAAATGAGAGCAGCCAAACCAGACAGATGCAGACAAGAGAGCCCAGAGAGTCTATCAAAACATTTTTATTAATCCTAGGCATTCATTAATTGGTAGTATTTAGATTGTGAATTCAAAATAAAACCTTTCCCCCAACAGTTTGCTACTATAGTGAGATTATATGTGTGTGTGTGTGTGTATAATTTTACATGAAATTTTTATCCTTCAAATAGTTTTATTTTTTAGATTTTTCTGTGTAGAGAAATTATTTAAACTTGCTATTGTACCAAATATCTATAATAGTTCAGTGTTCCTTGAATCAAATATGATTATAAATGTCTCTTGTCAGTGTATTCCTGGTCAAAATTATAATCTTACATTTTCTAAAGTTTTCTGAACATGTTATATCCTTAGACTTCTTCATATGATCTAGTATACAGTTTGCATATTCTCTGAACTTTTTAAAAATATTGATGTATTTATTTATTTGGACAGAGAGAGACAGAGAGAAAGAAGCAGAGAGAGAGAGAGAGACAGAGACAGAGAGCATGGGCACACCAGGGCCTTCTGCCACTCCAAATGAACTCCAGACACATGCGCCACTTTGTGCATCTGACTTTATGTGGGTACTGGGGAATCGAGCCTGAGCCATCACGGTATGCAAACAAATGCCCTTAACTGCTGAGCTATCTCTCCAGCCCTATATTCTGAACTTTTTGCAAAGAAATAAATGCTTCAATGAAAATATGAAGAAACTATGCTGTCTAAAAAGCAAAATAGACTTTTTCATCTAGAAGCACGCTTAACCAAGTGCCAATCTCTGCAAAGAATTCCCATGTGCCATGATTCAAACCTCTATATTTCTTTGCTTTCAAAATCTGAAGAAAAAAATGCAGGCACTGAAAAACGGAAGGCTCAAGCACTTGTGTGATTGTAATGGATGGAGCAAAGATATTTTGTTGACCTGTTTATATGCAGACTGTTACATGGAAAACCAAGAATCCAAACTTGTTTTTGAAAATCAATATCCATAAAATCTTAACAGTAAAAATTGTCACCCTCTTGTTAACCTCCTTACTTTACAAGTCAGGAACTAAGAGCAGAGAGGTTATGACCTGTTCAAGGACACAGCTCAAAGAATTATGCAGGACCTACTCAGAATGTCCCCTTTCCTTCCAGCTCTATGTCTCTTATTTTAATTACTTTTCTATCCTAACTCCTCTCTAAATTCCTTTATGTGATTATGAATTAAAAATTTCTCTGCTTAGACTTTCCTGGTGACCACACCTTTAATGCCAGCACTCAGGAGGCAGAGGTAGGAGGATTGCTGTGAGTTCAAGGCCAGCCTGGGACTACGAAGTGAGTTCTAGTTCAACCTGGGCTAGAGTGAGACTCCACTTGGAAAAAAAAAGGAAAAAAATTAATTGATAATATATGATCTTTTGTAACCACTTTGTGCATCTGGCTTTACGTGGGTGCGGGGGAGCTGAACCCCAGGGTCAGTAGGCTTTGCAAGCAAGTGCCTTTAACTGCTGAGCCATCTATCTCCCCAGACCTGTTTTGTTTTGTTTAAAGAAGGGCATTTCAATATAATCAGTCTCTGCCCTTTGAGTCAGGATTTCATTGAGAAAAAGATTTCTCTCTTACAGATATTGAATTAGTTGTTTTGCCATAAAATCATTAAATATCTGTGTAAGAAATGTCATACAGTTGGTGAACTATTTCTATCATTTTTAAATCACAAATATTATCACCCTAGCAAAAGAAAAATATCACCATGCATGGTGCTAACCACTTGTAATGTTGTCCTTTGGGAGACAGGAGAAGTGTCAGTTCAAGACAAGCCTGGACTACAACAAGAAGACCCTGTCTCACATAAATCAAAAGAAACAGCTTTTTTTTTAAGTAGGGTCTCACTCTAGCCCAGGTTGACATGTAGTTCATTCTGTAGTCACAGGCTGGCCTCAAACTCACAACAATCCTCCTACTTCTGCCTCCCAAGAAAAGGTTTTTAAAAAATATTTTTGCAAATATACATAATATACAACACACTTTAATAAACCATTAGGAGAAGACAAACATTTTAAATCAGGGAGCTGGGAGATGGCTCAGAAGTTGAAGATGCTTGCTTGCAAAGCCTACTAGCCCACGTTTGATTCCCCATAACCCTCCTAAAGCCAGATGCAAAAAGTGGTGCAAGCATCTGGCATTGGTTTGCAGGAGCAAAAGATCCTGCTACACCAATACACATGCACATACACTCCAATAAATAATGTTCAAAAATATAAATCATAGGCTGGAGAGATGGATGAGTGGTTAAGGCACTGGCCTGTGAAGCCTAACAACCAGGGTTTGATTGGCCAGCACTCACGTGTTGTAGTCAGCTCACACTGCTGGGGTGAACCTCCAAACCAAGCACAGTTTATGAGAGGAAGAAGAGATTTATTGGAGCTACAGATCCAGGGGAAGTTCCATTATGGCAAAAGAGGTAGGCCCCCTTTCACAGGTCTAAACACAGAGAGAAACCCATCACCAGCACTACACACACACACACACACACACACACACACACACACACACACACACCAGCAAACAATAGCGAGCTCCTCAGAGCTCAGATCATTCTTTTCATATCTATGGCTGGAATTCCAGATCCGCCCCAGAAACACCTTAGGGCTGGACTCTAGGATCCACCTACAGTGACAAGCTTTAACAAAACTCCTGAATCTACTGGGGTCATGCATTCCAACTATCACACAACGTAAATGCACAAAGCAGTGGCACATGCATCTGGAGTTCATTTGCAGAGGTTAAAGTGCACCCATTCTCTCTGTCTCTCTCTCACTCTCTCTTCTTGAAAATAAATATTTAAATATTTAAATATATATGTGTGTATATATAAATCAGATCATTTAATTCTATGCATCTAACCTTCCTTTGGCTTTCAAATTTACTTAAACTGAAAAAAATATATATTTCTTTAACTGACCCAAAAGGTCCATATCATCGTGTCCTCTCTGTTGCCCTAGCTTCTGCCCCACCACACAGTGGTGTCCACTACGAGGCCAATGTCCTTGGCTTCCTCCCTCTGTCCATGCTTCTCTCCTGGTCACTGGTGAATCTGTCCTTTGCTCAAAGACCCTCCTCAAGCCCCCTCTATCCTCACAAGGTCTATCCATGTAGCTCTGGTCTCTCCTGTGTGCTAGCTTTGGTTCTTGTTAATGCTTGTGAATCACTGAATTTCTACATTTTGTAATTGGAATATAGGACTTACTAGAACAATGTGATAGTTTCAATGCATGGCGCCTTAGACTCCAGAGTTTTACTAAAACTGAGTTTGCAGCTTCAGCCCCTAACAGTCAGATTCCTGCTGTGGGGAGAGTGAGGGGGAGTCGGTCATGTCACTGGGGCAGATCTGGATTCCAGCCCAAAGATGTGGAGAAGAGTTGGAGTTCCGGGTTCATGCTTGCTGCTGCTTTTGGTGTGTGCTAGATGTTTGGCTTGCTCTCTCTGCTTGGATCTGTGAAAGGGAGCCAGCTTCTTCCGCCATTGATGAAATTTCCCCTGGAGCTATAAGCATGAAATAAATCCCTTCCTCCCATAAACTGTGTCTGGTTAGAAGTTTGTTCCAGAAAGTGAAGCTGATTGAAACAAAAACATACCTTTTCTTACCTAGTTCACAGCTGTTTTCCCTGAGTCAAGAGGTCAGTGCATAGTAGGCTTCTAAATATCTACTGAGAGGGGAGGGGGAGCATCAGGTAATTGGGGATAACAACTCATTGTTTGCCCACTAAATAATATAACTCAGTATGGACAATAAAAAAGTAAAATAATAATAAATAAATAAATATCTACTGAGCACATGAACAAGAGGAGTGTGATTTAGTGATTCGGAGCTAGTATGTTCAAAATGTAAGCTTGATGCTACCATGAGAATTTTTTTTTTTTGAGGTAGGGTCTCATCTAGCCCAGGCTAACCTGGAACTCACTCTGTAGCCCCAGATTGGCCTTGAACTCACAGCAGTCCTCCTGCCTCTGCCTCCAAAAATGCTAAAGGCACGCACTACCATGTCCAGCACTATGAGATGTTTTTATGACAAAATAAAATATTTTTAAAATTATTTTATTTGCAAGCAGAGAGGAAGAGAATGGGTGCACCAGGGCCTCCAGCTGCTGCAGACTAACTCCAGATGCATGCATCACTTTGTGTGTCTGGCATTACATGGACACTGGGGAATCAAACCTGGGTCCTTGGGCTTTGCAGGAAAGTGACTTAACCATGGAACCATCTCTCCAGCCCCAAAATAAAAGATTTTAAAATATTGATTTATTTATTTGCAAGGAGAAAGAGAGAGAGAGAGAGAGAGAGAGAAGACAGACAGACAGAGAGAATGGGTGTGCCAGGATCTCTAGCCAATGCAAATGGACTCCAGGTGCATGTGCTTTACGTGGGTAATGGGGAATAGAACGTGACCTGCTAAGCTCTGCAGGCAAGCAACTTAACCTCTGAGTTATCTCTCCAGCCCAAAATAAAATATTTTAAATGAAAGACTAATACTTAAGCCAGGTGTAGTTGCTCTTGATTGTAATCCCAGCACTTGTGAGGCTCAGGACTGTCATGAGTTCAAGGCCAGCCTGAGCTACATAGCAAGACTATCTCAAAAAAAAAAAGAAATATTAATACTTAAAATTACTTAGAATATGGGCTGGAGAGATGGTTCCGTGGTTAAGGCACTTGCCTGCAAAGCCCAACACCCCAGGTTTGCTTCTCCAGTGCCCACATAAAACCAGATGCATGGTGAAACATACATCTGGAGTTCATTTGCAGTAGCTGGAGTCCCTGGCACACCCATTCTCGCCCCACCCCTCTCTGCTTGCAAAGAAATAAACAAAAAGAAAAAGAAAAGAATAAAATTACTTAGAATTCAGCAGCTAGCTAAGATTGAAGTTCGGTGGTGAGTACTTGGACATTGAGGAGGTGGAGCTTTGTGGCTGGGGGGGTCCTTGACCTAGTATACTCAGCAATTCGCACTCTCTCTGCTTCCTCCCCGCTGCTGTGAAGAAGTGACCCTGGCTGTTGACTCAGGCTTGCGGTCTCCCTGCCATCACAGACTTGCCCTTCCAAACTGACAGCTGAAATAAACCTTTTTCCTTCCGTAAACTGGTCGGGTCCGGTAATCTGTCCAAATAGTGAGAAGGTAACTGATACATAAAGGAATGATGCATCATCACCATTAATTGGCCTTTTTTGGAAATATGAGTGTTTGTGGGAGGGGCTGACTTATTTTCAAGTTAGGGTCTCCCTCTAGCCCAGGCTGACCTGGAATTCACTACATAGTCTCAGACTGGCATTGAATTTACAGCGATCCTCCTACCTCTGCCTCCCAAGTGCTGGGATTAAAGATTTTCCTCCCCCAAGACTGAAGAGATGTCTCAGTGGTCGAGGCACTTGCCTCTAGAGCAGAAGGACATGAGTTCAATTCCCCTGTGCCTACTTAAAGCTGGATGCACAAGGTGGTGCATGCATCTGGAGTTCATTTGCAGTGGTGGGAGGCACTGGCGTGCCCATATTCTCCCACCCTCCCTCTTTCTCTCTGTTTCTTTCTCTCACTCTCTCAAATAAATAAATAAATGAAATTTTAAAACGATTTTTTCCTATAGAGAGTAGAGCCATTGCATCGATAAAGCCCCCCATAATATGTTATGTTTGTAAGCTAAAAGTCTAGAACTAGTCAGTTGTTGAGTACACATGCAAAATGCAAAAGAGAAACATTTGTAGCAAAATCTAGGGGGAAATGGGTCAAGAAAAAAAATCCTAAAGCTTTTCAATAAGAAATTAGTTTAAAAAGAGATAAGTACCACAAAATGGATGTCAAAATAATGTTACTATCACTCATTAGGGATTTAATAGCCAAAATTGAGCTGATCCTATGATCAACATTGGGGGGGGGGTAGTGTCATACTCTAGTTCAGGCTGACCTGGAATTCACTCTGTAGTTTCAGGATGGCCTTGAACTCATTGTGATCGTTCTACCTCTGCCTCCAGATTAAAGGCATGAGCCACCACAGCCGGCTATGATCAACTTAAATTTCTTAAAAAATTTATTTACCAGAGAGAGAGTGTGTATGGGCACACCAGAGCTTCTTGCTGCTGCAGATGGACTCCAGATTCATGTACCACATTGTGGGTCTGGCTTTACATGGGTACTGGGGAATCCAGCACGGGCAGCAGACTTTGCAAGCAAGCGCCTTTAACCCGTTGATCCATTTCCCCAGCTCTCTCTAGTTAACTTTTCACCTACATTATGTTGCCCTTTGTAAAACTATTTAAGGAATTTATTAGCCTTAGCCCTTTTCATTATATTTTAATTCTTCTTGGATAATAGCACACAATAGTCTTATTCCAGGAGTGCATTCTATAATATTCGTACAGAAAGGGGATACAAGAAAAATCATTGTAATAAATCAAAGACTACTTATTTAGACCATTGATATTCATCTCTGATGAACGCTTTTCTTTTCCCCCTTTGGGCTTTTTAAATTTTTATCTTATTTATTTATTTATTTATTTGATTTGCAGAGAGAGATTGATAGAGGACAGGATGACAGAATAGAGATTGACAGAATGGACAGGCCAGGGCCTCCAGCCACTGCAAAGGAGGTCTAGGTGCCTGCACCACCCTGTGTATCTGGCTTTACGTGGGTGCTGGGGAATCAAACTCCCGTCAGGGTTTTCAGGCAAAAGCCTTAACTGCTGAGCCATCAATCACCCCAGCCTCCCACCCCCTTTGGTTTTTTTGTTTGTTTGTTTGTTTTTGTTTTTGCTGTAGGGTCTCACTCTAGCTCAGGCTGATCTGGAATTCACTATGTGGTCTCAGGGTAGCCTCGAACTCACAACGATCCTATCTCCATGCCTGACTAATGAATGCTTTTCAAAACCTGAAAACTGTTAAACTGTTACTTTACTTTGTATTTTTCTAACCATGTGGTGATTTTAAACAAGTAAATAAGCAGAATAACTTGATGGCTGGGGTTGATATAGGTTGAACAATTAACTAATGAACACGACAAAAGTACAATCCAAGTCACTGGTGCTCAAGGATCAGCTCCCTTAGCCAGGCAGTTGCTTGATTCTTCCTGAAAGCACATCTGCTCTATCTTGGTGTCCAATATATCATTCTTATTTTAAATACATTTTTTGTTGTTTTGTTTTGGTTTTTGAGGCAGGGTCTCACTTGAGCCTGGGCTGACGTGGATTTCACTTGAAGTAGTCTCAGGCTGGCCTTGAACTCATGGCCATCCTCCTACCTCTGCCTCCCCAGGGCTGGGATTAAAGGCATTCGCCATCATGCCTAGTTCATTCTTATTTTAAATATAACATTGGGAGAGAGAGGTTGGCTCTTTGTTTCTTTTTTTCTTTTTCTTTTTTTTTGAGGCTCTGTGTCTCACATTCTTGGATCTCCTGATCATGAAATCATTCGCCATTGACTGGTAAGGCAAGGTAACATCCTAGCAGAATTAGAAGTGTATTTACCAGTGACTCAGCAGGGATTTTCATCAGTGACAATAGTGCTTGGCTTTTCCTAAATGCTATATGTACCTACTTCTCTGCACTTCTGACATCTGAATGCTTTGAGGCAAGAACCAGACGAAGTACCAAATGGTTAAAGCTGGGGGTTCCCACAGCCTCCACTGTAGGCTTGTGGGAACAGGCATGGAGCCAGAATAACCGCAGGTCTGGGTCTCCAGGGCCCTCTCCAGTTCCAGTGAGTTAGGCTTCCATGTTGCTTATTAACAACTCTGCGCATACGCAGTAAAGGTACTTGCAGGTGTATCCTGTGTGATAACGTTTTCCTTGGTTGTTTGAAGGCTTTTAAGTTATAGTGGACCAACTATGAGTTCCAAGTCATTCTTTAGCTCTGGGATACGAGTTGCTCTCTCTACAGTGATTTCAAACTTCCTTACAACAATCAGATTTTTTTATTGTTAATAATTAGAAACACTGTATGATCAAGTCTTGTGTTGGTGTTCCCTCCTCCCTGCACCCGACCCACGGATTGCTGGAATGGTCCATGTGCTGGGAGGTTAGAACTGGTACAAGCAGTAGCCAGTTACTTTGGGCTGCTGTTGCTGAGGGGGGTGTTGTCTCTGGATATTCTCCCCCTCCACGCTCTAACAATCTTTCTGCCCCCTCTTCTGCAAAGTTCCCTGAGCCAATGGTATAACCAGAATTTTTTTAAAAAATGTTTTTTATGGGGCTGGAGAGATGGCTTGGTGTTTAAGAGGCTTGTCTCCAGAGCCTAACACCTGGGACAGTACTCAGATAAACCAGATGCACAAAGTGGCACATGCATCTGGAGTTCATTTGTAGTGGCTGGAGGCCCTGGCACACCCATGCTCTCTCTCCCCCTCTCTCTACTGTATCTCTCTGCTTGCAAATAAATAAATAAATAAATAAATAAAAGATATTTTTCTTTTTGTTTTTTTCAAGGTAGGGTCTCCCTTCTAGGCCAGGCTAGTCTGGAATTTACTATGAAGACTATCTCGTTCACAAAGAGACAAAGTCTTTTTTGTTTGTTTTGTTTTTTCAAGGTAGGGTCTAGCCTAGGTTGACCTGGAATTCACTCTGTAGCCCAGGCTGACCTTGAACTCATGGCCACTTTCCTACCCGGTCTCATGAGTTCTGGGATTAAAGGTATGTGCCACCACACGGGGCTCCAGACAAGGTCTTGATATGCCCAACCTGGCCTGGAACTCTGGGTTCAAGTGATCCACCTGACTCTGCCTCCTGAATTTTTTAAGGCAAACATAAAAAACAAACTAGGGTCTTTAAACTTTGGAAAATAATACTTTCAGAGAACTATTAAATACAGACACATGGACAAATCATTAACATCTATGGGGTATCCAACCTTTTGACATTGTGACATGATGTTACCTGCAAACGTGTTGGGCCATTGCAGGGAGCCGGGACGATCGCCATTACAAGATGGCGCCCACTTCCTTGCAGCTAAGTGGTAAACAACTCCATATTAGGCAACGCTTTGAGAACTACGTGCCTTTGGCTCTGCACATGTGCGAGTTATAACTGTCCCTAGCCAATCCCGTGGCGCCTGGTGGTGGCAAGTTGGTATCAGCCAATCATGGGGCGACCCGTGTCCTTAATCCCTTTATAAGCAGCTGACTTCTAGCGCTCGGGCCGCCCCTCGCTTCCTGCTCTCCCTTCAATCTAAAGGCTCTCCAATAAAGTGTGATTTGAGAAGAATCCTCGAGTGGTGGTTGTTCTTCCTCGCTGGTCGAGGAGCTCTCCGTAGGCCATATTCATAGCTATGCTGGGATGCCACTGGTCACAGGTGAGACATGCCTCAAAATGAAACATCTACTTCTGTAATCCTAAAATTACTTAGGACATTTTTCATTCCCTCTGCAACCAGAAATTTAGTTCTTTTTAGTGTGTGTGTGTGTGTGTGTGTGTGTGTGTGTGTGTGTGTGTGTATGGGTGTGCCAGGGTCTCTTGCCTTTGCAAACAAATGTCACTCACATGCAATACTTTTTGCATCTGACTTTAAATGGGTTCTGGGAAACTGAACCTAGGCTGACAGGCTTTGCAAGTGCTTTTACCTTTTAATAACTTTTTTTTACCTTTTAATAACTAAGCCATCTCCCCAGCCCCTTGTTCATTGCTTGATCCTTCTAAATGAGCTTTATCTTTACTTTCAATTCATAATAAATCCTTCACCTGTTCCTAAAAAAGAAATGTTCTTATGGATTGTTCTTCCCTTTTGTTGTAGTCAGCTCATGCTGCTGGGATGAACCTCCAAGCCAGGCATAGTTATCTGAGGAAAGGATTTATTGAAGTTACAGATCCAGGGGAAGCTCCACAATGGTGAAAAAGGCTGCCCCGCTTTCACAGGTCCAAGCAGAGAGAGAAACCATCCTCAGCAGCACACACACACACACACACACACACACACACACACACACACACACACACACACACCAGCAAACAGTAGCGAGCTCCTTAGAGTTCAGATAGCTCTTTTCATATCTATGGCTGAAAATCCAGATCTGCCCCAGAAACACCCTTGGGTTGGACTCCAGGATCCACCTACAGTGACACCTTGTTCAAGTTACAAGCTTTAACAAAACTCCTGAATCTAGGGGGGGAGATGACATGCATTCCAACTATCACACCCTTTAGCTGTGAGACTTGAGAGTATCATGACAAGTGTCGTAGTCAGCCACAGGCCGCTGGGATGAATCTCCAAACCAGGCACGATTTGGGGAGGAAAATATTTATTGAACAGACCCAGGGGAAGTTAAGGAAAAAGGCTGGCCCCTTTCACAGAAGCAAGCAGAGACAGAGACAGAAGCCCACCACCAGCACCACAAGCAAGCACACTCCAAAACTGATTAACAAGAAAAACTCCAGGCTTGAGCTCAGACTGCTTTTTGCATATGTATAGCTAGAATTCCAGACCCACCCCAGAAACACCTTAGGGCTGAACCCTAGGATCTGGCCAAGGTGACATACCTCCTCCAGCCAGAACTGGCTGGAGACGATTTACAATTTTAATAAACCTTTAATTGTTTGGGGGACATCTATTCAAAACTACCTCAAGCTTCTAAAAGCTCCATGGTCAACACCGCTCATTGATAGACACTCTTAATGTCTGCTTAATCAATCCCAAAGTGAATGAGGCTTTTATAAATTCACGTTGGGTTTTACCAGTTACTCTCACTTATTGATGGAAAAATGTCTGGAGCAATTACTGACACGCCAGACTCAGCAAGAACACAGGGTATTGGCTATCTCTACCCCAAGACGAGCATAAAGGAACACTTTGTTTCTTTTCTCTCCTCCGCTCTGGAAACAGGGGTGGTATTATGTGATATTAGTTCACATACTGACCTCTGTCCCTTGGGTTTGAAGGACATTTTCTATAAGTTTAAAAGACTTATCTTCATAAAACACAGCCAAGGACCTAAAAATTACTGGGCAGATTTTATTTTTCAAACCATCTTTTGAATGAGAAGTATTTGTATTCAAAGTATTTCAAAGACTAGAGAACTGATTAAATTATTTATTAGTCATGATGTGATTTTTTTGTTTGTGTTTTTGAGATAGGGTCTCAATCTAGCTCAGGCTGACTTGGAATTCACTATGTAGTTTTAGGGTGGCCTTGAACTCACAGTGATCCTCCTATCTCTACCTGAGTGCTGGAATACTGGGATTAAAATCTTTTTATTTATTTGCAAGAAGAGAGAGAGAGAGAGAGAGAGAGAGAGAGAGAGAGAGAGAGAGAGAGAGAGAGAGAGAGATTGGTGGCACCAGGGCCTCCAGTGGCTGAAATGGACTCTAGGAGCACACACTACTTTGAGCATCTGGCTCTATGTGGGTACTGGGGAATTGAACTCCCGTTGTTAGGCTCTGCAGGCAAGCGCCTTAACTGCTGAGCCACCTCTCTGGTCCAGGGTAGCTTTGTATGTCAGAGTTCAAGGGGCCAGTGTTTAAAAGAACGTCTTTGGCAGCTCAGCACAGCGGCACATGCCAGTAATACCAGCATTTGGGAAGCAGAAGCAAGACGGATTACAGACCACTTAATAGCGAGTTCCAGGCCAGGACCTTGAGCTACTTACACCATGTCCCTCACTTCACCCCCAAAATAGCCTTACCATCCTCTCTTGCTGAAAAGTAGCTCCGAGATGATGAATTCACCAACACTTGCATTGCTGCTGTTTGTATTTGCACAGGAAAGGAAGATGGCTCAGCAGGAAGGTACTTGCTTGGAGGTGGGGGTTCGATTCCCCAGTACTCATGAAAAGTCAGATGCACAAAGTGGCCCATGCTTCCTGAGTTCATTTGCAGTGGCAAGAGGACCTAGCACACCCGTTTTCATTCCCTTTCTCCCTCTCTGCTTGCAAATAAATAAAAATATATTTTAAAAAAGACTTGAAGCCAGATGTGGTGTGTACACCTTTAATCCCAGCACTCCGGCAGACAGGGTAGGAGGATCACTGTGAGTTCAAGGCCAGCCTGGGACTACAGAGTGAGTTCCAAGTCAGCCTGGACTAGAGTGAGATCCTACCTCAGGGGGGAAAAAAATACTGATACAGGGTATTGGGGTCCAGGACGGAATCATCTAGCCCCAAACCCTAAATTCTTGTCTGCTTTACTTAAAGAATTAATTAAAATAAGGGCTGGAGAGATGGCTCAGCGGTTAAGGCACTTGCCTCCAGTGCCTAAGGCCCTGGGTTCAATTCCCCAGGTCCCACATAAACCAGATCCACAAGGTGGTGGCCCTGGTGTTCTCTCTCTCTCTCTCTCTCTCTCTCTCTCTCTCTCTCTCTCTCTCTCTCTCTCTCTGCTTGAAAATGAACAAATAAAATAGTAAAAAAAGAATTAATTAAAATAAGACTGAGAAGGATAATTATTAATTATATTTATCCAAAAGTCAGGAGAGAGAGGGAAAGGAGAGTCTATGGACCAAGGAAGGGGAATAGGAGCCCCCACGTGGCCTGAGAGCCCACAGGGTGGGCCTGGAAGAAATATGAGAAGAAAGAGAAGAAAGGGCCTTCACAAGGCAGGAGGGGAGTTAGACTATGACCAGGAAGGAAGGGAAAGCACAGAGAGCTCCCCACGTGAGAGGAGAGAAAGGGTAAAGCCCACGTGGGAGTGGGCATCAGGGGCTTTCTGCCCTGGCCAAGATAAGGGGAAGCTCAGCAGAACCTGGAGACCTCCAAGAGAAGAGAGCTGCCCTCCCCTGGTGCCCAGTAAGCCACACCAAACCAGGCAACGCTATGGGAGGAAAGGATTGATTGGAGCTACAGATCCAAGGGAAGTTCCATAACGGTGAAAGAGGCTGGTGGTCCCCTTTCACAGGTCCAAGCAGAGAGAGAAACCCATCACCAGCATCACACACACACTCACACACACTAGCAAGCAAGCAGGAGAGCCAAGGAGAGAATTTCTTCCCCTTTATATAGCCTTAGGGTGGGGTCTCACAACCCTCATTGGCTTTCCCAGTCTGGGGAATTTTCTTTCTAGACTGTCTACACAGGAAGAGATGTCTGTTTCCAGCTCCCCTGAGTCTCCTTACACCCTGTTCCCCTACTGAGAGGCTGCCTTCCTGTGACCATCAGAGACCCACCCAAGATGACTAAAAAGGTCAAGTTGACAACAAAACCTAACCATCACACTAGGTACCTGTATTTTATAACCTCATGGTGGTGGGCCCTCCCTCCCCTCAGGTGAGCCAGAGAGACAGCTGATTGGCCCTCGCTAGGCTGGCTCAGGAAGTTCTGGGGTCTTAAACTGACCAACCACAATGTCAGGATCAGACTTAACCCTCCCAGACTTGAACCCTCCCTCCCAGGAAGGGGCTCAGGTTGATTATGGAAAACCAAGTCTTGGGAACTCCTTTAGGCAGGAGATGGGGGAAGCAGATTCTTCTCTGGCCTCTGCATAGTGGAGATGGCAGGGGCAGCCCAAGGACACCCCTGCTGCTTGCTCTCGGGGCCCAGTCACCCTAGACTGCCTCAGAACAATCAGCCGGGCATGGTGGTGTACACCGCTGATCCCAGCACTAGGGAAGAAGACGTAGGAGGAATGCTATGAGTTCAAGGTCATCCTGAGACTACACAGTGAATTCTGGGTTAGCCTGGGCGAGACCTACCTCAAAAACAAAAAACGAAACCTCAAACAGTGCACAGAAGGACCGTGATTCGAGTCCTCAGTACCCACGGAAAGCCAGGTGTCTCTGGGGTTCATTTGCAGTGGCTGGAGGCCCTCGTGGGCCCATTCGCTCGTGTCTTTTCTCTTTCTCTCAAATAAATAAAATAATTTTAAAACTCAATAAACAACAAAAAAAGGTCTTTTGAATAAAAGACCCACAACTGAACACAGTAGGGCCTACATTTAAGAAGCCCTTTATGGGGGGGGGCAATGAGGAATTGGGGATAACAACTCATTGTTGGCCCACTAAACAATGTAACTCATTATGGACAATTAAAAAAAAAAAAAGAAGACCTTTGATTTGTGCTGAAAGTAGGTCTCAAAAGTGTAAACGGACTCTTGACAGTTCTGGAACCACCGCAAATTCGGGAAGATAGGGAATCCGTGGGCTCCCAACCCGTCTTAGAAACTGTCCTCTCACATCCTCACTTCTCAGTGGGAGGATCGCCGAGGGTTCGAGGCCAGCCTGGGCTGCAGTGACACCTGCCTCCAACACCAAATAAATAGACAAACCTCCCCCCAAATAGAGAATTTAAAAAAAAAAAAAATCCCGCTAGACCCCGGCGGAGCACGTGACCTCCGGTGTCCCGCGGGTCCCCTGAGCAGCACGTGACCGGCGCGGTTGTCAGCGTCCCTCCGCCTACGCGGCGCCGGGAGACAACGGGTCATTTGGCGTCTTCAGTCCTGACGTCTCGTCGGCGGCGTCACGTTCTAAACCGAAGGCTTTCGCTCCTCAGAGCGCTCGGCGTCCCGGGAGGGCGGCGGCCGGCCTCCACGCGACTCTCCGCGGGCGACCGGGCGGGGGCGGGGCCTGAGGGGGCGGGGCCTGCGGGGGCGGGGCCTGGGCCGCCGGCGTGACGTCACGACGCCGGCGCGGCGCGTCGGGAACGGCGGCGTCTGCGGCAGCGCGGCGGCATTTTAGTCAGCGGCGGTGGCGGCGGGGCGCTGCTCGGCTCCCGGCGTCCCTGGCGCGGCCATTTCAGCCCATCTCGGGGCGGACGAACGGACGGACGGAAGGGAGGACGGACGGAGCGAGCTGCAGCCGCCGCCCAGCGGCGCGGCTTCCCCGCTCTCGAGAGCGGCGCCCGAGGAGGAACGGAAGGGCGCTTCGCCTCCCGCCGCCCGGAGCGCTTCCGCCTGCCGGACCGCCCGCCCGCCCGCCCGCCCGCGCCCGGAGCGGCGTCCGCCGGCTCCAGCATGTCCCGGGGCTGAGCTCCGCCTAGAGCCCGGCCCGGCCCGCGCGTCCTTCGCGGCCCACGGTTCCCCGCTCCGCCGGGAGGGACGAGAGAGGAGAAGCTCGGCGGCCCGGCCGCGCCACGCCTTCGGCCCCGGCGCGGCGGCCCGCCCCCGCCCGGCCGCCCGGCCGCCCGTCCGTCCCGGGTCTGACCGGCCGCCCGAGGATGTCCCGCAGCTCGCGGTGAGCGGCGGCGGCGGGCCCCGCAGCCTCCGAGCGCTCCGGCGGGAGCCGGGCCCCGCCATGTCCAAGATGCCGGCCAAGAAGAAGAGCTGCTTCCAGATCACCAGCGTCACCACCGCGCAGGTGGCCGCCAGCCTCGCCGAGGACACCGAGAGCCTGGACGACCCCGACGAGTCCCGCACCGAGGACGTGTCCTCCGAGATCTTCGACGTGTCCCGGGCCACGGACTACGGCCCCGAGGAGGCGTGCGCGCGCAGCTCGTCGGAGGAGACGCTGAGCCACGCGGGCGACGCCGACAGCCCGGGGGCCGTGTCCCCGAACCTGGGCCCGGACGCGCCGCCCCCCGCCGCTGCCGCCGCCGCCGCCGCCGCCGCCCCCCGGGCCGCGGGGACCCCGCCGCAGCCCCCCGCCGCCTGCAGCTCGCGCTTCCGCGTGATCAAGCTGGACCACGGCAGCGGGGAGCCCTACCGCCGCGGCCGCTGGACGTGCGTGGACTACTACGAGCGCGACCCCGACGGCGGCGTGCTCGCCCGCTCCGCCGACTGCATCCGCCACGCCGGCGCCGCCGAGCCCAGCGCCGAGCGCGACAGCGGCCTGGGCGCCACCGGGGGCTCGGGGCCGGACGCGGGCGCCGACGGGCCCGCCGACGACGCGCGCAGGAAGTCGGAACCCCTACCTCAGCCGGCGCGGCCCGCGGCCGCCGACGCCCCGCTCCCGCTGCAGCTGACGCCCATCAACAGCCTGGCCACGTCGGTGTTGAGCATCGCCATCCCCGTGGACGGCGACGAGGACAGGTACACCGCCCCGGGGCTCCGAGGGGAGGACCGGACAGGCCGAGCGAGACAGCCAGGTGCCTGCCGGGGAACGGCAGCCCAGCGCCCCGTGCCAGGAGGGACTCCCCGTGGAAGGAAAGGGCTTCCCCGTGGAAGGAAGGGGCCTCCCAGTGGAAGGAAGGGTTCACCCGTGGAAGGAAGGGGCCTCCCAGTGGAAGGAAGGGTTCACCCGTGGAAGGAAGGGGCCTCCCAGTGGAAGGAAGGG
>PVHP010025769.1:0-25225 GCA_004024765.1 Zapus hudsonius | reverse complement strand
GACTGGGATCTTGTCACCTGTGCACCCCATCAGCCTCACGTGAGACCTGCCCAATCAGACCTGAACTTTAATTCCCAGGTGATTCATTCAAGGGACCTGAAGACCCAGGGGACATTGTGCCTGTCATTGAAGTATGCATACCTGGACAGCCGAGGCCGGGAGTGTGGACCACATCACAGGTACTCATGGTTCCTTGGACGGGGAGCCAGCTGCATCCAGGAATGGCCTGCCCTGAGGTGGGTGTGAGCAAGGGGCAGGGGTGGAACTGCTCCCCTGAAACCCCTACAGTGACCCCACTTGACCCCAGCCCATGTCTCCTGCTCTTGAGCATAACTGCTCCTGCTTCAGCCCAGGCATTGGCGAGCTGGCTTGAGTTTACAAGGCCTGGGCTTGGCCTGAGCTCTGGTTTTCTCTATTCATGTTTTTGGTGATACTTTTCATAACGTTCATAATTTTTTGATCCTAATCCCCTTCTCCTGTTTCCTTCTTTGTCCCCCTCCTGTTCCCCTTCCCCAGATGCCTTCTTTTCCCAACTAGTCCCTCTTCTACTCTGATGTCTTTTTGTCTGTCTGTCTGTCTGTCTGTCTGTCTGTCCTCCGCCATCGCACACGAGGGAGTGTTGATGGGCCCAATATTGTGTAGATAATGATATTGTCTGTAAGGTCATGAATGCAATGTCCACTTTGTGTCCAGAAGACAACATTCCAAAGCACTCCTCCCCATCCTCTGGCTCGTAAAACCTTTCTGTCCCCTCCTCTTCTGCAAGGTTCCCTGAGCCTGTGAAGGTATGATGGAGAACTCAACGGTCACCTATTCTCAACATTTTGGTGAGTTTTGAGCCTCCCTGGTAATCACTACCCCTGTAAAGAGAAGCTTCTCTGACTAAAGGCGAGAGCAGCACCAATCTGTGGGCTGAGACAAATCCTTAGAGGAGGATCTAAAAGAAGCAACATGTGTATGTAGCCAAATGATAGCAGTAACCTCCCTCTAGGGCTCATGATCATCCCAGCCACAGGGTTTTGACCCAATTTTCAGAACCAAGTATGAATTCCTTCCTGTGGAGCAGGCCTGAAATCCAATCAAAGAGCAGTGGGTAACACCCCTAACATCTATGCCACCATTGCACCAGAGGACTCACCTTGCCTGTCAAGATCTTGTCGTTTATCCTGTTACACCCTTGCATTTCTTTATCTTTTTGCATCTGTTGCGGTCAGCTTTCTAGTTGCTGCTCAGAAAGAACCCAAGCAAAAGCGGCTTGTGGAGGAATGGGTTTATTTGGCTTACAGACTTGAGGGGAGACTCCATCCTGGCAGGGAAAACGATGGCATGAGCAGAGGGGTGGACAGCACCTCCGCCACAGCACTGCAAACAGCGGCAGGAAGGTGTGCCAAACACTGGCAAGAGGGAGCTGGCTTATAACCCCCATAAGCCTGCCCCCAGTAACACAGATCTATCAAGGTTGTAAAACCCAAACTGCCATCAGCTGAGGGTCGATCATTCAGAACACATTCATTTGTTTGTGGGGGACACCTGGATCAAACCATGACAGCATCCTTATTTTATTTTTTTAATATTTTTATTTATTCATTTGCAAGCAGAAGGATATAAAAGAGAGACAGAGAGAATGAGTGCTCCAGGGCCTCCAGCCACTGCAGACAGACTCCAGAAGCATAAGCCACTTTGTGCACCTGCTCTACATGGGCACTGGGGAAGCAAACCTCAGTCGTTAGGCTTTGCAGGCAAGAGCCTTAGCCACTGAGCCATCTCTCCAGCCCTGGACCCTCATTTTCCATGTCTGTAACACAGTATGTTAAACCTCAGAGAGTTGGGAAATTCTCTATAAATTGTAGTGTGTGAAAACCCAAGGATACTTTCATACCAATTCAGGTTTTTTTTAGGCACTCCCAGAGTTCAGCCTCTACTGGATGCAATGGGAGTGCTCATACACCCCTGTGGGGCCAACAGCTGGTTTCTTGGCTTAGCCTAAGCTTGTCCCTGGCTCTGGGTTTCTGCAAGGCTCATCAGAACTTGATTCATCAAAAGTTTGATGCCTTAAAAGTAGTATTTTAAGAAATTCTTAGAATTCAAAAATTAAAGGAAAAGAAAAGTGGTTTGCTCCTATTATGTCCCAGAGTTGGAAAATGTTGGGACCCCTTCCTGGGGGAATGTTTCCTTTGGCAGGAAGTTGGGAGGAGGCGGTCTTTGAGTCAGCCTTGAAGATAGATTGGCTATTTCTCTTTCATTACTTAATGTCCTGGTGGTCATTTTGGGAGGGGTACATGGACCCTTCATAATAATCTGAGATCATTCTTGTGCACTGGATGAGGGAGCTTATATTTTTCTGATGCTTTTATATCAATAGAAGGTTGTGTCATTTCATAGCCTTTTGAAGTTTTTTTTCTTCTCTGATTTCTTTCCCCGTTTTTCTTTTTCAAATTTTGAAGTCTTCCTCAGCCCAGAACACATTTTAATCAGCTTTCCTCCCTCCCTCCCTCCCTCCCTCCCTCCCTCCCTCCCTCCCTTCTTTTGAGACAGGGTCTGGCTTTAGAACCTGGCCGGCCTGGAACCTGTCATTCCCTGCCTCAGCCTCCCTAGTACTGGGATTATAGGTGTGTGGCAACATATGTACTTTAAGAACAAATGAATTTTAGCTTCAAAGGTTTGTCTGCTTGGATATCTAAATGCATGGCTTTACAAGTCCTCAGCAGCCTCAGCCCCTTCCAGGTTGGCTATGCACAGTGACACCCCATCCTTTTGGCTTTCCTTCACTCAGCCCCACCCCCACCACTGTGAGGCAGATTAGGGGTAACAGGGCCCTAAGTAAAAGCAAGGCTCAATCCTTGCAATAAGGAGTTTCCTCCCTAGATCTGTTTGCCCTTAAACTCAACCTCAGTGCCCCCTCCTAGAAGGCTGCACTGTCCCTGGAAGAGTGACACTCCTGAATTGCCCCTCCCCCAAGTGCTGATACCATGGGGCTGGGCTGCCAGCCCATCTAGAACCTAAAAAGTCTCCCATCTGCCGCTCTAGGCAGGCTTCCTGGCACCCCATTCATGCCCCTTCTTGGGTATGCATCTTCTTTCCTTCTCTTAAGTTCTATCTATAATCTGATAAAACCTCTAAACTTTACCCTCTGGCCTGTGGATTTCAGTTCTTTGACCTCACAGGACAAGGGTGGGGGGCACTGATTCAGTGTGAGCTCAGCATGACTGTTGAGTTCTCTGGGGTCTTAGCTCCTGAGCAGTTATCTAACCAAGAGCCAAGAAGGGCTCTGCCACTCTCAAAAGATGCCCCAAAATCTCATACCAACGTCATCCTTCCTCCTGTCTGACAGTCCCCCGCTGGTGTCCATGCCTTTGGACTACGGTGTGCAAGACTCAGAGAGAAGTCTCATGGGCTTTGCGTGGGGATGAGGGAATCCAAGGTGCTTGGAAGACGCTGACACTGTAGTGATGGAGCTCACCAGGCCCCTGAAGAAACAGTTTAAGGGGTGTTGGATGTGCTGCCACAGTGCCATCCCTTGAAAGCCTCTGGGAAACTGCATTCAGGGTGCTGTCCAGCGGAGTCTAAAACCATGCTTTGTGGAAGGACCCATAGCATTGCCAGGCCCGGGGAGGGGACAGCAGGGATCTTGGCATGGATTTGCTGGGATCTCTGTTTGCCCGTTACTGAAAGATGTTGGCTCTCCTGGCCAAATAAGATCACCTTTTGTGACTCAATGGGATGTCCCCCAATAACTTAGCATATTTCCTGTGTATCAAAAGTGGTGACCGATTCCGAAATCACTTTGCGAATTTACATTTGGAAATTCTTATCCCATTAGGGAATGAAAAGACCAGCATAAGTTCTCCTTTCTGTTTGCTAATGAATTACCTATATTCAGTGTTTTCCAAATTGATAACTAATCCAGATCTGTATCCTGAGCACCCTTTATCCAATATCCTCAATGTCTTCTCTTGGCTGCTCCATGTGCAATTCGAACCCAACCTGTGTGAAGCTGAATTCATCATATGGTTACCCTCACCCCCAAATCTGGTCTCTCAAATGCTCCTGTGCTCACTTACTCTCTGGGCAGTTCTGCAGGTAGGAGTCACCTGTGATTTCCTCGCTAGCATCCAAACCTCTCAATGCTGTCATTCTAGCTAACCTGCCTCACTGCTGCGGTGGGTCTCTACCACCTGGATTCGAGGCTGCCATAATGACCCAGGGCGCTGCCTGCTTCACCACACCCAATGGTTGCAGGATTCCTTGCTAGAACCTCCATTACCTAACCTGCATCCCAGCAACCACAGGTGAACCACCTCTGCTGCCTTTGTCCTTGATGAGACAAGCTATTCCCATTTTGGTTTATGGCAGCAGAAGCATCGAGAAGACTCAGCCTTTGCCAAAAGCCTGGTCCTGGTCCAGACTGGAGACCCGGATCCATGTGCTGAGGCTTCCCAGGGCCCGGCTATCTGCACCAGGTAATTAGCAGAAAACCAAAAGTGAATTTGAAATTTGGGCTCCACTTCCAACCCCTTCAACTAACTACACAGATCTGTTTCTTGTGTTTTTTTGTTCCTTCCCTTCTGTCTCGAACAGTCCCAGCATCCTTTGCAGCCTTAGCCCTTTCCCCAAAGACCAGCTAGAAAGAAGAGAGCTAGCAGGGGGAGCCCGCCCTTTCATAGACAGCTTCCCGCGCTCTGCATGGGAGCGTGACTCCACATGCTTTGCTGATGTGCAGTCCTGGCACCGCTGGGAAGGGAAGCCCGACACGATTCACTGTCTGGGGAGCTTGACTCCTTCCCACATTTCAAGGGGTGGGGTGGGGAGGAGGCGGCTTCATTCAGTTTCTCAACCTTCCTTCACTGTCTGGACTTGCTCAGAAGCCTGCAAGGGGCCAGATACGTCTGCCCCTTCTGCTTGGAGAAGGAAGCCATCTCTGAACGTGTTGGCCTCAGAGACCCCTCCATTGCTTCAGAGCTCTGGTGCTGACTCTGCTAGAGGGGACAGGGGCCAGGGGGCAAGCTGCTTGGCTCTGGGTTTTCTTGCCAGGGTGCAGGGAAGGCTGGTGTTTGGGGGTAAAGGGGCAGGAAGGTATTGTAAAGGGAAGAGAGGCATAGGGTTGATGGGCTGTAACCATGCAGGGCGATAACTCTCCCAGATTTGGGTCAATTCTTTTGATTTTTAAGAGGGTTTCAAGGTGCAGCAGAGGATAAGAGACTCCTGAGGTCTTTGCTCTTTTAAAACCAAGGTGAAAGGTGCAGCCTAAGCAGATGGCTTTTCTTTACTGTGATACTGGAATAAGAATTTGTCAACATTTTTTATTCATCTAGGCTCTTCATCCGATTGACTTAAATCATCAATTATGCACCAGTTTTTCTTGATGTCCAGATTTGTAATTAGTTACTCCTTCTAATTTTAAAAAATTGGATAAAAATGTTGCGTGTCTGCTGAAATTGAGCCTCCTGCCTGGAATTCATCTAGAAAATGCCTTCCAATAATGTAATAGGTTATTGATTACAATTAGCTTTACCTCACTAGTGATTGAACACTTCAGAGAATCTGTCTGCATGAAGTTATGGATCCGCAGACTTGAAGATGACAGAGGGACTAAAAGCGGTCTTCCAGGGTCTCAGCCAAGGCATTTGAGAATTGTACCCAGTGTCATGAAGTCACCAACGTCAAGGGTCCTGTGGTTCCACACAACAGGACTTCCCTGTGCTGTATCGCAGACCTGAAGTCCATCTCATCATCTGAGATATGAAAATACTGAGGCCCGATTTTCCCCAGATCAATAAACTAGCGATGAGTGGGGTTGACTGATGTGTGTTTCTTTGCCACATCTCATTTTCTTTCTTTTCTTCTTGCCATTTTCAATAGTAGCTGGAGGAGAGAGACCTCTCCAGTATTCAGGTGGAGAACCAATCCCACACTGTAGGTCTGGGCCCAGGATATCTATCTTTCCTTTCATACGCTGGGAGCCACAAATCATCGTCTCCCTAAAAGAACGAAACACAACAACCAAAGTGCTTCAACTTGCAGGAGGGATCTCTAGAAGGACCAAGAATGAAAGGGCTGACTATCTGAGGAACTCATGGAGAGACGAGAGAAACTGGAAGGCCAGGGGTTCAAGTTCAGCTTCCATCCAATAAGTGAGCTTAGTGCACCTGAGTCCAGGGTGGGGATTCTGCGAGGACATCTTGAATGGAGCATAGTTTTCCAGGACAGGTGGGCAGTCATCGGAGGGTAAGGCTATTTGCAGATGAAAAAACCTGTTTTCCACAATCATGGAACTGCATCCCACTGATGTCCAGGATGAGCAAAGACGAACTTGAGAAGTCTCCTGTGCAAGAACCAAATCTGATCAAGCTCTTCAAGCATGTGTGAAACACACATGCTACGCATGCTCAGGAGAGAGTATGGTGGCCTGTATGGAGACAGCGCCGTACTCCTACACATCTGGATTGACTAACCTGGAAATCTGAGAAGGCACACAGGCCTTGAATGTCCTGACTTCCGCAGTAAGCTTGGTGAGACTTGTGTCCTGTTGGACTGGCTCTGTTGAGACAGAGTTTCCAGGAAAAACTCATGAAAGTGACCTTTGCTTTCACCACATTCAATGTAGAAATCAATAATTCAAAGGATCACAGTAGCAAAAATGATTTCCAACTATTTTGGTATAATATAGCCACACAGAATAATCTCAAAAATCATCTCCATCCCAGGGAGCATTCCAGCAATCCCACTGAGGAGGGCCCTCAGTGGATTGGTGGCAGGGAAGAGGGAAATGGGGGTACCATCACAAGACTTGTTCATACAGTGTTTCTACCTACAAACAAAAAAATAAATTTATTATTTAAAAAACCATCTAAGCTGGGAGTGGTGGTTCACACCTTCAATCCCAGCACTAGGGAGGCAGAGGTAGCAGGATCGCTTTGAGTTCAAGGCCACCCAGAGACTACAGACTGAGTTCCAGATCAGCCTGGGCTAGAGTGAGACCCGACCTTGAAAAAAAATCATTGATATAAACTAGAAGACTGGGCCCAATTCGAGATGAGATTTCACCCATGTTCTGTATCGATAACCCACTGTGGCGAGCTCAAACAATCAATTACAGAACCACAGGAGGGGGAGACCTTGTTGTCAGATGCTAAAGTTAAAGAAAAATGCCTTTGCAGGGGACACATTTATTATTGAACTACAATCAGAAACTGAAACAATAGCATGCGTTTTCTCTAAAGTTAATGTAACTAGGACGTCCCCAGGGAAGCTAGAGGTTGATCTGCTGAGAAGATGCACCATGTGGGGAAGGAGTGAATGAGTAGAAGAAACACCTAAGTTTCCTTGTGAGGAAAAGAATGAAGACAGATTGGCTGAAGAAATGCATTTATACTCACGTTAATTTCAGCATATTTTAGCCAGTGTCCAAGTGCCAAACGATCGAGGAATGGGAAGCTAACGGTACAAACATACAATGGAATACGATACCGTAGGAGGAGCTCTCTCTCCACCATGCTGAGCCCGAGGGTCAACATTGAGAGTCTCCTGTGAGACACTACTGTGAGGGGTTGACAAGCACCATGCCTTGGGACGGACACTGAGTTTGGGAAGTTGACAGAGTTCTGGAGATGAGGGTGGTGATGCGGTAAGAGGAATTACTTCATAGGCTTAAAAATGTCTACAGTGGTACATTTGATACCATGCATATTTCACTACAGTAGAAACAAATCCAGGGTTTCAGCGTCGACAGGGTAAGTCCCAGGCTAGAAGAAGAGCAGGAGAGGTGCCAAGTATCTCCTAGGTCCAGGCGATAGACAGCCTCTGGTGGCATTCTCTGGGATGCCAGCATCTGGATGGGCCAGATGTTCAGTGTGGGAAGATAAGGGTTCTGGAGGGGATGGTTTGAGGTCCCCGTGATGACCACTGTCCCCTGTGTCCTAAGCCCAGGTTTGTGGAGCCTGCTTGCACTGTACCTGTTGTCTGTCCAGTGGCTTCGAGATGGTTCTGCCACTTCAGAGAAAGAAATTCTACAGCAACACGTCATTGACTGGGTTGTGATGCAGTTTGGGGGAAGGGTAACTGAGCCCGTAATGATGGCTGTCCTGAGCGAGGCCCATCAGCATCTTGCAGTTCGCGTTCTGGAACTGACCCTCTGAACAGAAATGCCAGGGTGGCCGTCTCCAGCTCCGTGGCTTAAATATATTGTTTGACTTCAGCTGCCTCTCCTCCAGCGTGGGCAGAGGTATAAGACCGACATGTTTGTGGGAGCCGATTCTGGAGGTGAGATGAGTCATGTGAAGTGCTGGGCTCAGTCCCTGGTGCTTAGTGCTCAGTAGCCACTGTGCACAGAACTGGTCTCTGCGTCCATGAAGAATTCATTTCAGCTTCTAGGATCATGTAAGCATGGCTCTGCGTGTGAGACTGGACAGGACTTGCCTCTTTGGAGCTCTGTCCCCAGCTCCACACACACACACACACACACACACACACACACACACACACACACACACACACACACACACACACACACACACACACACACACACACACACACACACACACACACACACGCCCACCATCAGCGGCCAACATTTAGAAGATGCTTTGGTTTCACTCTTCATCAAGCCGGAGTGAGACTTTCATTCAGAAAAGAAATTAATCTCCTAAACAGGGTGATTTTGCCTTTTCTTTACTTCTAAACTCACAGCTCCTATTATCCATCAGCCTGCGGGTCCCATTGACTTTAAGATCACCCTCGGAGCTGGAGGCTTTTTTCCCCCTTTTCCTTTTTCCTTTCTCAGAGCGCAGTTAGCAGGGATATTTTTCTTGAAATGACCCCATTTCATTTGCATTTTGCAACTTTCACTGCAGAGAGTAGAAACCTTGCAAAGGTTCCAAGGAGTGGCTGAGAGATGGAGCTGCAAGCTGCTGACGGGACACCAGGATCAGCTTCCCTCTCACCCCTGCTGAGATTAGCTCATCTCTGGACACTTCACAGGATTAGGTCTGATCCACTTCCCGTGACTTCCTGTCAGAGATGCCCATTCCAGCTCCTGGGAGGTCCTGGCACAGCCTTTGCCAAGGTGACCTGGAAGTCCTGGGTTCCAGTTATGGACTCCACCTCAGCCACTAGGATGAGGCCACGAGGAACTAGTGGTTTTCCAGACCCTCTGTGTCCATGTGCTTTGAGCGTCCTCTGGCCAGCAGGCCTCTGCCTGCACGTTTGGGTCTGTCCACAAGAATTCCCATGAGCACCAAGGCCATTCGTAACCCCAGATTCGTCAATGTTTTGTCTGACCCTGGCCTGTGGAGCTTTCTGAAGGGGAGATTGTTCTCTTAGGATGCTGACCTCATCCCCTTGCCTTACCAACATCGGCCAAGGAGTCATGGAAAAATGTCAACCCAGTGGTCTCTGTGAGACGTGAACGAAGGCAGCAAGCGGTGTGGGTGCGTGTGGAGCTGAGCCCTGTGCAGCTTGATCACTGCTGTGTGTGTGTGTGTGTGTGTGTGTGTGTGTTGTATGCATGTGTGTGTATGAGTGTGTGTTCATGAGTGTGTATGTATGTATATGTTGTATGCAGGTGTGTATGAGTGTGTCTGTGTGTATATGTGTGTGTTGTATGCATGTGTGCGTATGAGTGTGTGTGCATATGAGTGTGTATGTGTGTGTATGTGTGTGTGTGTGTGTGCACCTGCACATCTGTTTGTATGTATTTGGGCATACATCTGTGTCTGCATTGCAGACCAGAGGTTGACATTATCTTCCTCTATCATTCTCCACTTGATTTATTTTTAAAATATTTACTTTAATGGAAGAGAGAGAGAACGAATGAACACACCTGGGCCTTTTGCCACTGTGAACAAACTTCAGATGCTTGTGCCACTTTGTGTATCTGCTTTACTTGAGTACTGGAGAATTGAACCCGGGACATCAGGCTTTGCAAGCAAGTGCTTGCTGATCCATCTCCCAAGCTCCCAATCTCTTGATTTATCGAGACAGAGTCTCAACTTGAACCTCGAGTGCATAATCTAGCTAGTCTAGCTAGCCAGCTTGCCCTGGGATACCGCGTCCACTTCCAGAATACTGGGATTGCAGTGGGCCACCTTGCCTGCCTGGCATTTATGTGGGTGCTGAGCTCAGGTCCCCATGGCAAATGCTTCACCGACCAAACAGTTTTCATGGTGCTTAGAGCAGCCTGGGGCCATGGAGATGGCTCAGTGGGTAAAGTAATTGCCACACAAGCTTGAGGCCCTGAGCTGGATCCCAGCATCCACGTAAAAGCCAGATGGGGCTGCAGGTGCCTGTAAACCCAGTGCTGGGGGGGCGGAGACAAGAGATTCCTGGAGCTTGCTGGCCGCGGGGTAGCCTAACTGGAAAGATCCAGGCTAGTGAGAGACCCTGTCTTAGGTGTTAAAGTCTGCAGCTACTAAGATACCCAATGCCAACCTCTGGCTTTCACGGTTACCTGCACACAAGGTGTGCGCATTTATATGTGCCCAACACACACATATACATGCAGACAAGAAAAGAGCAGCTTTCCAAATAATCTCGATTTCTATACAAACTCTCCTGATAAAGCCAGAAAGCCCAAACTTGGTTTGGCGTCAGCCTTGTAAGGCTTAGCCCGTGGTCTCTGCCTTGTCATCTCCACTGTGTTTCTTTGTCATCGCCGGTCTCCTTGGGCGGTGTCAGCATGTGACATGGGCACTTCCCTTCTTCTGAAGACAGCCCTCAGCCTGAGCCATCTCAGGGCTCAGGAGATACCAGATGGCGTCCCGGTTTTCTCATCTGGACCCCTTCATCTTTTAATCCCTCCTCCTAAGCGATATGTGCATGACCCAAACCTGGGCCACCTCGAAGGTCATGTTCCCATCTTTGACCACGACCTCTTCCCTTTCTCCTCTGGTAATCATTCGCATTGCTTGTCTTGTCACTTAGGACGCCCAGGACGTTCATCTCTCCCTCCTCACATCCGTAAGTCCTCGGCAGCCTCAGTCTGTCCTACTAACTGTTGCTGGCTTTCTTCATGACTGGCTGGCAAACTCTCATGCCCAGCTTTCTCTGCATGTGTCACTGCGTCCCTGAGAAGCCCAGGGACCTACAGATGACTTTCTCTGCAGCCCTCTGCTCCTGGACTCAACCCCTCTGCACTCTCCCTCTCATGGGTCCACGGAGTCTCGGCCAGCGCTCTCTGGTTCTCTAGACTGGCAGTTTTGCACTGTCTTCCCTTCCCTTGTCCCCTTCCTTTCCCTTCTCCCTCCTTCCCTCCCTCCCTCTCTCTCTCTCATCAAATGCATGACCCTCACAACATAAACATTCCAAGTTGTTTCCTTCTTCACAGAGAATACAGAAGTCAGGGATGGGACCTCTTTCCCTGTCCCTCATCTCAGACACTCCCTCCTCCACTGCCATCTATGGAAGAGGAAGCTGATGGTGGGGCTGGTCCTCCAGTTTCCTCTGAGCTTTCCTTCCTCATTCCACAGCCCCCTGGATCGCTTCTCCCTGTTCCCTGTCCCCATGACTGACTTAGGACCTCTCCCTGCTGCATGCGGACATGTTTAAGCTTCCAATCTTCATCCACGTCCTCTCTGACCCTGGGCGCTTCCCAGCCTCCGTTTTCCCTACAGGAGACCCTCGCCCGCTTCTCTGCTTCTGCGCTTCCCATTTCCATTCTGTCTCTTGCTACCTGCCTTCTGTCTTCACCCTACTCAGATGTCCCTCAGCAGGATCCTCACGGGCCTCAATTCTGCTGAGTCCAAGGACAACTTGGAGCCATTGTGAAAATTCTTTTTCTCTGTGTCTCTATGGCCAAATGCAAAGGCCGAGGTTCCCTTTCTTTTCAGATTCTGGCAGGATGTCTGGCTCAGTTCACCCCTAAATATTGAGTGGGGCCTGTCCTCCTGGTCTTACTTGTGTTTGCTCTCAGACCACTTCAGAGTTCTCTCCGAGGTCATGACAGTTCCCACCTGAGGTCATCCAGAGTTCCCACTGAGGTCACCTAGAATTCTCCCCTGAGGTCATCCAGAGAGTTCCCTCCTGAGGTCATCCAGAGCTCTCTCCTGAGGACATCCAGAGTTCCCTCCTGAGGTCACCTAGAGTTCTCTCCTAAGGTCATCTAGAGTTCCCGCCTGAGGTCATCCAGAGAGTTCCCTCCTGAGGTCACCCAGAATTCTCCCCTGAGGTCATCCAGAGTTCCCTCCTGAGGTCATCCAGAGTTCTCCCCTGAGGTCACCCAGAATTCTCCCCTGAGGTCATCCAGAGAGTTCCCTCCTGAGGTCATCCAGAGTTTTCCCCTGAGGTCATCCAGAGTTCTCTGCTGAGCTCATACTCTAGTTCCCTCCTGAGGTCATCCAAAAATTTTTTTGTAGGTCATCCCAGAATTCCTTACCTTTGTGCTGAGGTTTTCACAGCTGGAGGCCGAGTTCCCCTTGGGGTTCTTTGAAAACAAGGTTGGTCAGAAACAGCAGTGGGGCAGTGGAGACTGAGGAGTTAGCAAGGATGACTTTTCTGTTGAAGTTGGCAAGAGGACATGCCTGGTTTCTGTGTATCAGTACCAAGGCGCCTAGAGCCTTTGCTCCTGTATATAGTAATTTAGGATCATTCCTTCAAAACTGTGGGATCCATTTTCATGGATTCATTCAAACAGTTGTGCGGTGCAAATATGCATAAAAGTGTATAAGCCAGATATATGCATGTCATTGCCAATGTTCTAAGCTATACAGCATGACAATTATTCAAGTAGCATTTATGTTGTACAGTAATGTAGAAAGATTATGTGGGAGGCTGTGTACAGGTAACATAAGACACTAGCTTTATATAGGGGACTCTGTACTTGCTGATTGATATGCAGACGTTGAAGGAGACCCTGAAACTGTCCCCAGCGATCCCAACTGGGTCCTGTAGGTGCTCTGAGTGTCTGAGATGGAGCTGTTAAACCAATCCTGGGAACACCCAAGTTGTAGACCATCTTTATAGCCCAAGGCAAAGCCTTGCTACCAGCCTGATGAGACGAGTCCCTGGAGCTCCTGAATAGTTTTGGAGTGGGAGCTGGTCATGCATGCTGTGATGAGAGGGTCAGGACTCTGAATTGCATGATATTGTCCAGGTTCCAGAAGGGAGGGGCTGAAGGCTGTATTTAATCCCATGGCCAGCATCTCAGTGATGCCTTCCTGTGGAGATTCTGCACAGTGAAGCTCAGGTCAGCTTTCTGGTAGTGCACTGAGAAGCTGGGGCAGGAGGATGGGAGTGGGCACGGAGCCCCAGACCTTGCCCTCAATGTTTTTCCACTGGGCCAGCACTGGCCTGTGTTCCTTAGCATAAACTTAGCATGGACATTTCCTGAGGTTTTAGTAATTCTAGGGGATTATTGGAACTGTGCACATAGTGGGAGCACTAGAACTTGGATCCAGGTCATCACAAAGGTTATCTGAGACCCCTGAGCTTGAAGTAGGTGACTGAAGGAGGAAGGCTGGTTGGGAACTGTGTTCCTCACCTGTGAAGTCTTCACAAGCTCTGGGCAGTCAGTCTCAAGGTCGATCACCAGGAGGGGCTGTGCTATAGAATGGAGAGGCATGAGGGTCTCCGGGGAGTGAGCAGAGCTTGCTTCCTTTACAAACAGAATCTCTAGATTCGGGGCCAGTACAGCAGGCAGGAGATGAAAAACACCGCACGCAGGGCTCACTTTTAATTCTGGGGGTTCCTTCTGTTAACAGTTTTGTGCTTTTAATTCCTTGAGTCCATCCCTTAAAGATTCTAGACTGTGGTATCAGTTGAGGCTAACATGACTTTTTCATCTGCCCCCCAGGAAAGGCAGAGAGCCGTCCTAGGGGATAATAATAGCACCATTTATGCTGTGCTCTCGTAGTTAAAATTGTGTCAGCCATCTTGACCTCTGATGGGATTTATGGTGGCTTAGATCTCAGCTGGAGAAATGAGTTTTCGGGCAGCAGACAGGAAGGAAAGAAAAGGTCTCGGGCTCAGAGCATATTATTTCAGTGACACAGGGAAAAAATTCACTTGAGCTTCTTATTTATTTATTTATTTATTATTATTTTTTTTTTTTTAGCTGAAGGCTCCAATTGCACAATTCTGATTCCTCTGTCCACACGGTGGTTTTACTATTACCAGGCTTCCCGACACGGGGCTCTGGATGGTTCTGCTCTAAACAGTACCAGCTCCCATGATGCCCTGCTACCCTGCCCTACTATGCCTGGTCACCATCACAGGACCAGCTACACACACACACCGTTTCTCTCCTGACCTTTGACACTTAGAATCGTCTCCATTTGATGGATGAGCAAAGCGAAGGTAAACTGGGTGCATTTTTTTGACAAGGTGGGATGGCATTTGCTTAGAATGTCGCAGGGAGCAAAGCCCAGGTCTGCCTCCCTGACGTGGAGGTGGAGACGTCTTCCAAGGTCAGGCACCACGGCAGCTGGGAAGCAGGGAGTCAGCTGGCTCTTTTCGTCCAGGATCACTGGGATGAGCAGAGCAGCTGGCCATCACCTCCTGCCAGGGGCAGGTGTGGGCAGGAGAACTTTGACTGAACACCCAGCCTATCAAGTCTGAGGAGATGGCTCTCAAGAGCTCCAGCGCACTTTGAGGTAGAGACAGTTTGCTTCAACTTCTCAAGACTTCTGTTCTTTGAATCACAGGGGTTGTGCACAGGAATTTGCACACAGTGGGCATATACTGTGTACTTCTAGGACTAGAGAATTGGTCCCTACACACGTAGGTGTTCACATTGGAGTTGAAGCCAAGCTTTTCTTGCCTCTGAGCACATTCGATCCCCCCTCCCTGTTTTCCAAGACATTTTGCTTTGGGAGGGTTTGACTCCCTAAATCTATCCCCTAGTGCTTAGTTCCCTTTTTGCAAAATAGATAAAAGAATATCCTGAGCCCACACTGTTGGTTTGTGTAACCAGGAGACACCTAGCTTGTGTTTTAATTTCTCAAAAGACAGTAGCCAACGCGGAGGGGCTTGGGTGAACAAGGGACTTGTGGACTCGGAGATTACATGCTTTGGTTATGCAAGGATTCATAGGGTTTACCATGATTTTTGGTAACTGCTGGCACACGCTTGTTTGGCCCCAGGCTCTGCAAAAGCCCAGAGTTGCTTCCTTTCTAATGTTTCTGGCTTTCTTTAGCAAGGGAGGGAGATATGGTTGGGTTGCAAGGTGGGAATATTATCCAACTCCCTCCATTCCTGTTCCTCAGGATGCATCTGCACTTGGAATGCTTTGAAAGCATCTTCAGAACTCAATCAGTTTCATGTGGCTCCAAATTCTGAGGGTAGAAGCTGAGGGGCTCCCCATCTTCCCATGGCGCCCTGCCCCAGGGCTCCCCATCTTCCCATGGCCCCCTGCCCCAGCCCCAGGGCTCCCCATCTTCCCATGGCCCCCTGTCCCAGCCCCAGGGCTCCCCATCTTCCCATGGCCCCCTGCCCCAGCCCCAGACCTATAAACACACTTCTCTTTCACAGAGACAGAAAGAGGGAGGCCATTGTCCCTCCAGTGCTAAGTGACAAAATCTACCTGCTAGGTGCCTGGGCTCTATCCCAGGGCCCTGCCATCCAAATGGGAAACTGGGGGGCCCTTCCCTGGACCTAGAGTTTGGGGAAAACTCAGAGTAAACAGGTACAACTCCCCCCCCCCCAGCTTTCATCACATCCCCAGAGAAGGTCTTGGAAGCCTGGAAGGCTGGAAGGGGGCAGCAAGGGACTCTCTGTACTGGGCTTGTTTATGGGGCCACGTCTTCCATTTGTCAGCCGGCAACGGCAGCAGCTTTTAAGAGTAAGCAATTTTTTAATGAACTTGTTCCAAATGTGTTTTCCATTCTTGGAACTCTGCTCGGAAACGGCTCTGTAATCACTGCCTTTGGTGGAATAGCCAGGCTCTATCTGGTTTTATGTCAGCAATTTCCTCTTTTCAGCTTTAAATAAGTAAGACGAAGGGGAGGCAAAACACACGACTGGTAGATGTCGTTCAGAGCATTTGTCACATGCAAGTGCATCTGTCACTGGCGCTCCTCGAGTGGGGTCTTTTCTCAGGCATCCCAGGGCTCCGGAAGCCGAGCCGTGTGGAAAGCTAACAGGTAGACAGATACTCTGTGCTGAAGACGTACTTTGAACGCAGGTGTGCACAAGGCCCGTGCTCCGACCCTCTGCTATGTGGGTGAACTGGAAGAGGCTATTCCGGAGGGATTGCTGAGGGTGGGAGCAGGGCTCAGGACACTCACTAATGTTGGGGAGTCCTTTGCCCGATGTTGGCAGGAAGTGCAGATGCTCAGTAATTATAGTAAAAAGAACCCGACTTTCCTGATCCCTTGTTTCAGAAGGGGAGGAGAGCTTCTTGAACTTGTTGCCGCCCACAAAGGCTGTCTGTGTCTTAGCAAATGACAAAGCCATTTACCCTCGCCTCAGCTTCGACACACGGACTATTACCACCTACTCAATCCTGCACAGGGCGGTTGTTCCTTCCCCTTCTGGGCGCCACTTGCAAGTGGACAAACCCTGAGCCTTCTTCCACCACACCACTTGCTTCTGGAGCAGTGGGGCCCCCTGATTGCTCTGTGGCTTTGCCCTGGCCATTTAACATCTCTGATCCTCCATTTCCTCGGCAATAAATTGGTTATAATGATAAAGAATGTCAAGGCTGGAGAGATGGTTCAGCAACTGAGATGTTGCCTGCGAAGCCTGATGACCCGGGTTTGATTCCCTAGTACCCACATAAAGCCAGATGTACAGAGTGGTGCATGCATTTGGAGTTTGTATGCAGTGCTTGGAGGCCCTGACAGGCCCATTCATTCATTCTCTCTCTGTCCCTTCCTCCCTACCTCTCCATCTGCTTACAAATAAATAAATAAATAAATATTTAAAAATGTCTGCTAGTAGGGTTATCATGAGGATCAAATAAAAGAATAAATGAAAAAATGGCTGATGCAATTAATTTTAACTACAGTTATTATTGCCTTCTTTTCTAAGTTCTCAGTTCAGTTTTAAGAACAATTATCAAATGGGCTCCTTGCCTTCACTTAACCTGTGTGCAAGGTGTCTCCAGACGCTGTCTGACTGACTGCAAGCGTATTTTCCATATCTCTCCAGAGGGCAGACATGACAGGAACTGAACTTCTTTGGAGAAATGTCCTCTACATCCCACTCCTCACAGAGCCCTGCCTCGGTGCCCAGGGCCTCTTTCACACCTGGTGCCCCCGTCTGCCCTCTCCTCCCCAAACTAGAGTGGCCAGGGCTCTCACACAGCCTTCTGGGAGGCAAGTTGGGGAGGAAGGATGCCACAATGCTTGCCGATCACTGATGTCCCTCCTCTGCTGGTCTTGCTGCTGCTCTCTGTGGAACTGAGCCTCTCAGGCCCACGTCCAGCAAGTCGTCGCCTTCTCAGGATGGAAGGTGTCTCCCAAGATGGCTGCTCAGCTGTCCTGCTGTGCTTTTCATGTTCCCTTGGCCCTCTTGTTCCGTTTCCCGCTATCTGTCTGTCTATCCTCCCTCGTCCTTCCTCTCCCTGCCTTCCCTCCTTCCTCTTCCTCCACACCCACTGGGCCAGTGTCTCTCACTCTCCACCCTGTGCCTTCCTTCCTCCTTCCCTCCATTTCTCTGATCCTAGTTTGTAATGTCTTGAGAGCATGTCTGATAATGTGTGATGACCCTGTCTGATGTGTTGGGGTGCCTCCTCGGGCCACATTTGATGTGGCAGGCAGGTGGTTGATAAAAGCTCTGTCTGCCCTTCAAAGCTGTCAATGGAGAGCTCGGATGCACAGCCTCCTCACCCTCCTCCAGAGTAACTGCAAATTACAGGATAAAAACCCCTATTTTTTCAGCCCTCTCACAGACCCCTTCGTGCCCAGGAGGGGAACCTTGTGCGCATCCTCCTTTTAAAAAAGCTATTCTTCCAGCAGAGGAGTGGCTCAGTTGGTAAGATACTTGCCTTATAAGCATGAGGGCCTGAGTTTAATCCCAGAACCACGTTCAAAAACACTTGCATGGTGGCACGTAGCTGTAATCTCAGCACTGGGGAGGCAGAGACTGGAGGGCTCACCAGCCAGCCGGCCTTCAGACAGACAGACTCACCTGCACACACAGGAACACACACCTGTATGTGTACATGTTCACACAAATCTATTCTCCTTCCTAGAATCCTCGTGCCAGAGATTCTAACCCACAAAGGAAGTTCCTGGGACAAATCTGAGTTTGAACGCAGCCCCAGCAGCCCCCAGAGAAGACACTTACATTGGAGCTTGGGTTATGAAAATAGGTGACCGTAAAAGCTAGTGCTGTGAGTCCAGGTGACCCAGAGAGCAGCCAATCAGTGGCTGTGAGTCCCCAGATCCTGGTCAGGTCCAGATGACCTAGAGCGCATGCAGCCAGCCCGTGCAGACTGAGAGGAACTCCGATCTCTGGCATCGCCTGCAGCCTCTGGTTCTGAAAGGAGTAAGGCACAAATTATCTAGAATATTTATATTTATATTTGTTTATTTGTGAGGAAAGAAAAAGAGAGAGAGTGAGACAGAGAGAAAATGGGTGTGTCAGGGCCTCCAGCTTCAGATGAACTCTAGATGCATCTGGCATTAAGCGGGCACTTGGAAATCGAACCCAGGTCGGTTGTTAGGCTTTGCAGGCAAGTGCTGAGCCATCTCTCCAGCTCACAAATTCTCTTTAGCACTGATCCCCCCCGCATCCCAGCTGCATAAGGGAAGAAGCCTGCTGTAGCTGGCTGTGATGGTTAAGTTTTTATTGTCAACTTATCTTTTTAATTATCTTGGGTGGATCTCTGATGTTGTTCAGAAAGGCAGCCCTCTCCGTAGGGGGTGGGATATAAGGAAGCTCAGGGAAGTTGGAAATTAACATCCCTTCCTGTGTGGGCAATGCAGGAAGGAAATTTCAGAGAATTTCAGGAAGCCATTAAGTCTGGGAAAGGGTTGCAAGGCCCCACCCTAAGACTATATGAAGGGGAAGAAATTCTTTCCTTGGGCCCCCTACTTGTTTTTTGCTTATGTGTGTGCTGTTGGTAATGGGATTCTCTCTCTGCTTGGACCTGTGAAAGGGGCCAGCTTCTTTCACTATTATGGAACTTCCTCCTGGATCTGTAGCTTCAATAAATCCTTTCCTCCCATGAACAGTGTCTGTGTTCGGTCCGTGGCCAAGCTGGAAGGAGGCAGGGTGATTCCAAAGAGCTGGGCACGCAATACGAGAGAAAACTCTCGGGACACAGGCATGAGCAGATGTGTGTCATGTGTCTGTGTGTCGTTTATTGAATGTGGAGAGGTTATATTTATAGAGAAAAGAAGCCAGGAGGACTAGGGGCAGAGGAGGGCAAGGGGATTGGCCAGGCAGGGTGGTGAGTGGGCATCCTGTGAGTAGATAGGTGAGTGCAGACAACCTGTGAATTCCTAATTTGCATAAGTTGAGGGGCTTGTTCAGCCCGGAGCGGCAGGAAATATGTGATTCTAGACGTGGAGTCGATGGTGATGGTTACAGAGAAATTTGTCACCTGGGTCTGTCACCGATTGTTAGCCTTGTTTGGAGGTTGATCCTAGCGGTGTGTGGCTGAGTACAACACTGGCAATGTTCTGTATCGCTTTCTATTTTCCATCCTAACACGAGGATTTATTCTCCCGGACTACATGGCTGATGTGTTTGGCGACCGGAAAAAAGAGATGTATGAAACAGTCTGTAGAAGTATTTTTTTTCCTAGTTCTTGGGCCTCCTGAGTGAGAAGATAAACTTTAGTTATGAAAAATACACTGTGGTAGAAATATTATGACATTTCATGTGAGGATTCTTGGGCTTAAATGAAAATTTGGACAATTCTGAGTTGAATGATCTTTAATAAATTTTTTAAAAATTGTATTTTCCCTTCAGGACTAGAAGCTTTGCTGAGGAGTAATTTACGTCAGGCTTTAGCCATGGCCGAGGTTCTGATCAGTGAGTCTTGGTGAGTCTATCTCTGTACCACCATCACCACCACACGGTGGTAAATCATTTCCAATCGTCCTTAACCTCTTGTTTCTTCTTCCTAGTGAAATGGTGGGGAGGGGTGTTGGACTTTGCTAAATGGGGCACGGAGGACATAGGGTTAAGGGAAGTTGAGGCAGGCTGAAACTCTGGGTTGTCTCTGGTAGGAGTTTCCCCACCTCCACCCTTAACCCTAAAACTCCCGGCTCCCCAAGCAAGCCACAGTGCTAAGCCACAGTGAATCCAGCGTTCTCACCCCAGCAGGGCTAACAATCGGTGACAGACCCAGGTGACAAATTTTTCTGTAACCATCACCATCGACTCCACGTCTAGAATCACGTATTTCCCGCTGCTCAGGGCTGAACAAGCCCCTCAATTTATGCAAATTAGGCATTCACAGGTTGTCTGCCCTCACCTATCTACTCGCAGGATGCCCACTCACCACCCTGCCTGACAAATCCCCTTGCCCTCCCCTGCCCCTAGTCCTTCTGGCTTCTTTTCTCTATAAATATCTCTCCACATTCAATAAACGACACACGGACACATGACACACATCTGCTCATGCCTGTGTCCCGAGAGTTTTCTCTCGTATTGCGTGCCCAGCTCTGTGGAACCACCCTGCCTCCTTCCAGCTCAGCCACAGACCGAACACAGACACCGTGGCGACCCACAGTGTGAGCTTTGTCCACTGCTGCCAGAGTCCACAGATGCCCCACTGTGGAGCTCATTTGGCTTTCTGTGAGGTGGGTTGTTCCTGTCTCCAAGAATTACATTGCAGCAAGGGAATAGCCTGTGAACCCCTAGAGGCCACTGCTCCCCAGAACCCAGGCCTAGGGGTTTTGTGTGACATGAATTTACGTCCACTTTCTGTTTCATCTCAAAGGAGAAAATGGGATCATAGAATCATCATTTGGATCCCTATGTGACATTGGTCTGTGTGTTCCTTCTTCTCTAACTGCATTGATGGGTCTTTGGATCTGGGTCCTGTGGTCACTACACACCCCCCGCAAGGTGGAAACACCTTTGTATCTGGCTCAGGACTTGAACAGGCCTCTGCAGGAGCTGCTTATCTCTGTCCCACAGTGTGCTGGCCTCAGCTTAAGTCCTTAAAGGCTGAGGATCTGAGGCTCCTGACCTTGGAGCTCACTGGAAGGCAGATCTGGTCACAAGTCTACCAGGTGATGCTGTCGATGGCCTCAACCTCTGGAAGCCCAGTTTTTTTTTATTGCCCATAATGAGTTACATTATTCAGTGGGCAAACAGTGAGTTGTTATCCCCAATTCCCCGATGCCCCCCTCTCCCATCCCCAATTAGCTGAATATCCTCCTCTATGGGTCGTCTGGATCAGTCCTTGTGACAGGGGACCATGGATAGCCTAGTATTCAGCCAGGCTCTCCTGGCCCCGGCCAACTTAATCAAACGAAAAACTGAGAAGGCCCAAATTAACAAAATAAAAAATGACAAGGGTGAGATCACAACGGATCCTGAAGAGATTGGAAGAATCATCAGGTCATACTTCCAAAACCTCTCCTCCGCAAAATTAGAGAACCTAGAAGAAATGGATAAATTCCTGGACACCTACCAACTTCCAAAGCTCAGAGCAGAGCAGATAAAGAGCCTAAACAATCCGATAACAATCACAGAGATTGAATTGGTAATCAAGAACCTCCCCAAATGGAAAAGCCCAGGTCCAGATGGCTTCTCAGCTGAATGTCACTGGAAGCCCAGTTTTCACCACAGTGGCTCTGGGCACCTGAGACCAAGCTTCATGCCTGGCTCCCAAGGACAGGCTGCAGAGCCCCAGCTACTTTCACTGGTCAAAAGCAAGTAACTGCTGCTCAGATTCGAGAGCAGGTGTCCACCTACCTTTCTCTAGGAAGTTGGTGAAGGTGCAAACATGGATTTTTTAAATTAGCTATTTTTAGGGCTGGAGAGATGGCTCAGCGGTTAAGGCACTTGCCTCCAGTGCCGAAGGCCCCGGGTTCAATTCCCCAGGACCCACATGTGCCAGACCCACAAGGTGGTGACCCTGGTTCTCTGTTCTCTCTCTCTCTCTCTCTCTCTCTCTCTTTCTCATAAATAAATAAAAAAAATAAAAATAAATTAGCTATTTTTATTTTTTAAATTCACAACAAAACTGAAGGGAAGGTAAAGAGATTGTCTCAACACACCCACCTTCCTTTCTTCTTCCCTCTCCCCTCTTCCTTCTCTCTTCTGTCTTTCCCTTCCTTTTTTCTTTTCTTCCCTTTTCCTCCCTTCTCTCTTTCATTCTTTTCTTCCTTCTTTCCCTCCCTCCCTCCCTCCATGTTTCTGGGTGCACATATGTACAGTTATACTTGTGTGTGGGTCTCTGGCGTCATTCTCAGGCACACTCTCCACTTTTCTTAACACAGAGTGTCTCATTGACCCGGAGCTCACTAATTAGGGTACACTAGTTAGCTAGTGACCTCCTCGAATATTCCTGTCTTTGTCTCCTCGGCTCCAAGATTTTACATACATGCCACCACACCCAGCCCAGCTAATTTTTTGGGAAATATTGTTCTGTGGATCAAACTCAACTACTCATGCACGCAACGCAAGCAATTTATCAATTAACTATTTCCCAGGACCTATTTTTTTTAAAGACGGGGTCTCATACTGTAGCTCAAGCTAGCCTCAAACTCCAGGCTCTCCTCTTGCCTCAGTCTCCTGAGTTCTTGGATAACTAGCATGAGCCATCATATCAGGCTCATATCTGCCTTTAAAATGCAAGTGTTCCTTGCAAACACACACACACACACACACACACACACAATCCAAGTGTCCTCCATCCCCTCAGCTCACTGGTTCTGGATGGTATGGGGTGGGACACTCCATGACAGCCCTGGGCTCCCAAAGCTCGCTGTGTAAGACCCTGCGTGGAGAACCGGGTCTCACTGGGCAGTCTTGGCTGGGACTTCTCAGGAAGCTTCTGGGACCCCTGGAGCCCACAGAAGCTCAGGAAGCAGCTGTGTTCGGAGGGAAAGTCGATGCCTGCAACACTGTTCCGCCCACCTGCCGGCCTCCTCCCAGCATTTTGCGCAAAGTAGGCCAGAGATCAGCGGGAAACAATGGCTCCAGGTTCCACCACCCCAGCAAGGCACGGTGAGTCACAACGAGGCAGCCCTTCCACACACCAACAGCTCCAGCTGGCAGCAAGTACAGCTATGAGCTCAGTGAAGACCAGGGCTGAGGGTGCTGTTGTCTATGTCAAAAGTCTGCCGTCATTTTTTGGCCATGGTGACAGTGGGGTGCAGGAGGAGGGAACACACAATCCATGCATTTAAGTTTCTAGTTCCTGTGTAAACAGCTCCTTCTCTTAAAGGATTCTCCCCAAATTGGCGGGACCATCTGTGCATGGAAGCTGGCGGGGTCCATGCATAGCTGCATCTAATGCAAGCAGGTCTGAAGGCAGCATGGCTGTGACCAGGTAAGCCAGGGAGTGCGTTGCTAGAAACGCTTTCTGGTTTTGTTTCTAGAGTCACAGAACGGGAATCTGGACACAACCTTTGCCATGTTACAGGTCAGAAGATCAGGAAGGGTGTAGTCAGGCAGAGGGCTTGAATCAGATGCCAGGGCAGAATAGAAGCCGTCACAGAGCTGCAAGTCCAGCACCTCTGCACACACTGACAGGATCCTGTGCTATCATCCTCTCTCCTGTCACAAGCCTGGGAAGACTGTTGAACTATCTTTACAGGGAGTACTTCCAGTCTCCTGTGCTTTACCGATGGAAGACGGACTTACTACAGGCTCGGTGCACACCTGATCATCTTACACAGAATTGCTACTGAGCATGCTCCTGTCTTCACACCCTCGACTACGCTCACAGGGACCCACTGAGATCGACGCATCTGGTGCATCTCTTTCTGCAGGAACTCACAGTTCACTCACTCGCTGGTCCAATACCTTGCTTGGCCCACTCAAATGCAGCCACACTTTCTGGCTTATTTTTGCATTCATAGTTGTTGACAGCAAATCCGCCCATGTCCTCTTTGCTTCAGAGGATTACCAAGCGTGTCTAGATGTCAACGAGTCCTGTCCATGGCTCTGGGCCTGTTCCTCCACAGCCTAGACCTCACCCATGGGTGGGGTGGGGATAGGGCTGCCCCAGGGAGGTGGGATTTAGGACCAAATGAGGATGTTTTTTCCTGACTTCTCTACATTCACTTTGTGAGAGTTGCCAAGGTTAAATTTCAACGAAGCAAAGCCTGTCACAGCCAAGGAAGGATTGTCCACCCGAGGGTGGCTGGTCTGCAGTGAGGTCACCCTTATTTCAGCGAAGCAAAGCCTGTCACAGCCAAGGAAAAATTGTCCACCCGAAGGTGGCTGGTGATGTCACCCTTCTTACTGTTCATTTCCCATCTGGGAAGGACAGGCGTTTCTTCCGGTTGACCTCGGTCAGTGCTCTCTGAGGGGGTTCCTGTGGAAATCACATGTAAAGGCAGACATGTCTAGAGCCACAGGAGACTACTTGGGACCGAGGGACTGAGCTGCCGTCATCAGGGGAGCAGGAAGCCCATCGGCGCAGCCCTGCCCTGATGCAGTCCGCTGGCCTTTCTCCCTCTGCTTTTGCAGCTGCCTGCGCTGTCCTCACTGGGCTAGAAGCTCCATGAGGGCAGGCTGCTGTGGCGTGTATGGCAGCTGGACATTCAGCACCAAGCGCAGTTCCTGACGTGCACTAGGCACGTGTCCACTGGGATAATAAGTGAGCGAGTGTACCTGACACATTAGAAAACATGGCGTCACCCATCGATAACATAGATCTACGTCATGGCGTCCCAGTCGCCACGGGCTGACACTCGTCTGTTCCCCACAGACAGCCCAGTGAGTGTTTCGTGGACCACGAGCTTTGGTCTCGGTAGAGAGACAAATGAGTAAATCGGAGCCTCAACCGAGTGACCTCCCCGAGTCCTTTCCAAACAGGAAAGTCCACTTGGAAGAGGACAGAACTCCTGCCATCACAGAAGTCAGACTTCCAGACCCCTCGGGACAGGCATGCTGACGCTCCTCTCAGGAGCCAGTGCCTCGCCTTCGAGCTGACCTCCAGGAGCCCTGGGCAGTGGGGCTGTTGTTTCAACCACAGACAGCCCGGAAGGGGCTTTGCCAGTTTCCTCTGTCAACCTATTTGTGTGGAGTGTTGATAACCAAAGTGACACCTAGTAGAGACTGTCTTGGAAGGCTCCCTGGAGAGGAGACAGTTGGGGACAGAGTGGAGTTGAAAGAAAGAATGCACGTGTGTGCGTGTGTGTGTGTGTGTGTGTG
>PVHP010025768.1:0-25228 GCA_004024765.1 Zapus hudsonius | reverse complement strand
GGGGGGGGGGAGAGAGAAGAGAGGCGAGAGAGAAGAGACAGAAAACAAGTATACCAGGGCCTCTAGCCACTGTAAATGAACTCTAAATGCATGCACCATTTTGCATATCTGGTTTTATGTGTGTACTTGGAAACTTAACCATCAGGCTTTGCAAGCAAGTGCCTTTAACCACTGAGCAATCTCTCCAGCACCATCCCCCCTTTTGTTTTTTAAGGCAGTGTCTCACTCTAGTTCATGCTGACCCAGAATTCACAGCCTTCCTTCTACTCAACCTCCTGTGTATGAGTACCATGGATGGTGGGTGACTCATAACAGTCATTCAATATTTGGAAGGCTGAGGCAGGAGGATTGCTGTTGAGTTTGAGGCCAGCATGGAATACATATTGAGTTCTAGGCCAGTATGACCCCTCACGCCTCCCTTCAGAGGGGAAAAAAAAAAGGCTGGGAAAGTAGTTTATTGGGTAAGTCCTTGCTGTGCAAACATGGGGACTTGAGTTTGATCTCCACCACTCACATAAAAAGCCAGGAGGCCGGTGTAGTAGGGCATGCCTTTAATCCCAGCACTCAGAGGCAGAGGTAGGAGGATCACTGTGACTTTGAGGCCAGCCTGGGTCTATAGAATGAGCTCTAGGTCAGCCTGGGCTACAGTGAGACCCTACCTCAAAGACAACGACAGCAACAACAAAAAATGAAATGAAAAAGCCTAGAATGGCCACATATCTTGTAACAGTGTAGAGCAGGGAGGAGACAGAGAACTGCTAGGGCTTGTTGGCCAGCTAGTCCAACCAGAAAGAACAGAAAAAAATAAAACACCCAGGGAGTTTCAGGTTCAGTCTCAAGGAAACATGAAAGAGTGATAGAGGACATTTTCCTTTGCATACTTCCAGATGGGTATCCGTATAAGCATGTGCTTACACCACACACATACACATAAAAATCCGAAAGAATGTGCTCTCTAAAGTGACAACCTGGAACTCAATGGATCAGAACGACAGTTCTATCATTAATTCAGCATTAAGCATGTAATATAGTATTAGCTATATTAGTTTTATGATCTAAAAATAAAAGCATTAGGTAGATTTAACAATCCGTGTTTCACTTCGTCTAAAGTCTAAATGGTAGAAAATATGAGTATGTCGGGGAGAGTGCCAGAGAGATGACTCAGTGGTTAAGGTGCTTACCTGCAAAGGCTAATGACCTGGGTTTGGCTCCCCAGTACTTACTAAAGCCAGATGCACAAAGTGGCACATGCATCTGGAGCTCCTATGCAGCAGCTGGAGGCCCTGGCAAGCCTATTCTCTCAATCTCTCTCTCTCTCACTCTTTTCTCTGCTTACAAATAGGTTTTAAAAATATGTGGGAGTTACACAGGTGCTGGCCTGTCCCGCAGTATTATAAAAATCTAATAATCCAACACCTTTTCTTAAGAGTTGCATCTCTTACTATTGGTTGTGGTCCATTACTTCAATGGACAGTTTCTGTTACTTCAGGATCACTCTATAACTCTCAAACTCTATAACCTCCCAAAACTCTCTAGCTTCATGTTTAATGCTCTCCTTGAAATTTCCACAGTAGCCCACCCCAACACACACCTTAATGAATTCTTTTCTATATTTTTCTAGGATTGTCTGACCAAAAATGCTGGGCTACATAATCTCAGCTCTCCACTGAATGGCAATGTCTAAATACTTACATGATGTTTTGCAACAACTGGGAAATTGAACCCAGATCATTAGGCTTTGCAGGCAAGCGCCTTAACCACCGAGTCATCTCTCCAGCCCCCTCAGAAAACATTTTTTAAAGTGATCCTTTGTATAGCTGGGCATGGTGACTTACACCTGTAATTCCAATACTCAGTATGCTGAGGTAGGAGGATTGACATGAGTATGAGGCCAGCATGGGCCTACAAAGTGAGTTCCAGTTCAGCCTGGGCTACAGTGAGACTCTACCTTACAACAAAGAAAAGATCTTACCCTTTACCAGGTGTGGAGGTGAACGCTTGTAATCCTAGCACTTAGAAGCAGAGGCAAGAAGATGGCCATAAGTCTGGGGCCAGCAAAGTCTACATAGTGAGTCTAAGGCTTTATCTCAAAACCCTATCTTAAATAAAACAGGTAGAAGGGGTTCCCTGCATGAAAATGACCACCTAGGAAAGTGTTTCTTCAAGGCCAGCAGATAGAGGCAGGTGCAACTATGGTCTAAGAGGTCAGGTTACACCAGAAACTGGCAACACAGCTTGGCAGCATCAACCATGTGGTACTGGCTTTGCAATCATAAAAGATTTAAGACTGAAGGGATTGTGGAGACTTGTGCCAAGGTTACAGCCTTCTACCAAGTTAAACATATTGCAGATTTACCTAAGAAAATATGGTAGAATGAACCTACAGCCACAACTACTTGGGAGGCTTTGGCAGGATGACCACCTGAGAAAAGCAGTTTGAGGCCAGCCTAGTAACAGTGAGGCTCCATTTCAATCAATCAAATGAAAATAAATTTAGTGTAAGTAAAACCCAACAAATGAAGCACCATTAAAATATGTATCCAGGCTGGGTGTGTTGGTTCTGCACACATATAATCTAGCACTCAGGAGGCAGAGGTAGGAAGATCACTGTGAGTTTAAGGCCAGCTTGGAACTAGAGTGAGTGCTAGGTCAGCCTGGGCTAGAGTGAGACCATACCTCAAAGAAACAAAAACTTTTTTTTTTTTTAAGCTAGAAGCTGAATGTGGTGTCTCACACTTTTAGTCTCAGTACTCAGGAGTCTGAAGTAAGAGGGTTGCTGAGAGCTGAGGCTAGCCTAGCGCTACAGAGTGAATTTCTGGTCATCCTGGGCTAAAATGAGACCTTGCCTCAAAAACAAAACAAAAGTTTACTATTTTAGGAACTAGGGAGATAGAGCAATGGTTAAAGGTACTTGTTTGCAAAGCCTTCTGGCCTGGATTCAATTCCCCAGTACCCATGTAAAGCCAGATAAAGTGGCACATGCCTCCGGAATTTGTTTGCAGCGGCAAGAGGCCCTGGCATGCTTATTCTCATTCTTTCTCTTACCCTCTCCTTGCAAATAAATAAATAAAAACTTTTTTAAAAAAATTTAATATTTATTGTCCATAATGAGTTACATTATTTAGTGGGCAAACCATGCGTTGTTATCCCGACTTCCCCAATTCCCCCCCTCCCCATCCCTGATCAGTTGTATATCCTCCTTCATGGGCTGTCTGTATTAGTCCTTGTGGCAAGGGATCCTGTACTATTTTATAAGAAAAGAGATAACAGCATGCATGTACATGTGCAAGTGTCAAAAAGTCTTGGGAGATAGTTCAGTGGATAAAGCACTTATCATCATAGGAGCATGAGAACCTACCTACATAAAAAACAGATGCTATGGTAATCTGTAATCTTAGCCTGCCTAAGAAGGGAAGCAGACAGGAGAATTTTCCTAAAGTTTGTGGACCAGCTAGTCTGGCCAATGGAGCAGTGAACAATAAGAAACCCTGCCTCAAAATGAAGTGGAAGGCCAAGACCAACACCCTGAAGTTATCCTCTGACATCTACTTACACACTGTGGCATGTTGGCATTCATATTCAAACACATGGATGTGCAAACACACATTATATACCAACAAAAGATATTGAAATATGGCTGAGCCATGGTGGCGCATGCCTTTAATCCCACCACTTGTGAGGCCAAGGTAGGAGGATCCCTGTGGGCTCGAGGCCAGGCTGAGAATTCCAGGTCAGCCTGGGTTAGAGCAAGACACCACCTTGGGGGGGGGGAGAAGATATTAAAATATAAAATATTATAGATAACAATCAATGTAGAATATAAGTAAATTCAGGCTGAGGATATGACTCAGTGATACAGTACTTATTTAGCACATGCTAAATTCTGTGTTTGATCTCCAGTACCACATACACAGAAAGAAGTAATCCAGAAAAATCAAGGAGATTTTGTATTAAAAGTAACTCTAGGGGCTGGAGAGATGGCTTAGTGGTAAAGGCTTTGCAAAGCAGAAGGACCTGAGTTCGATTCCCCAGCACCCACGTAAAACCTTGGTGCTCCCATTCTGTCTGCTTCTCTCTCTCAAATAAATAAAATATTTTATTTAAAAAAAAAAAAGTAACTCTAGGGCTGGGACTGGTGGCTCATGCCTTTAATCCCAGCACTCGGGAGGAAGAGGTAGGAGGTTCACTGTGAGTTTGAGGCCACCCTGAGACTACATAGTGAATTCCAGGTCAGCCTGGACTAGAGCAAAACTTCACCTCAAAAAACTAAAAAAGGAAAACAAAAACAAAAAAAACTTTGGACTAGAGAGATGGCCCAGTGGTTAGGGTGCTTGCCTGCAAAGCTTAACGACCCAAGTTCAATTCCCCAGTACCCACATAAAGCCAGGTGCACAGTGGTGCTCACATCTGGAGTTTGTTTGCAGTGGCAGGAGGCCTTGGCACACCCATTCTCTGTCTCTTTTTTATCTCTGTAAAGAGGCTGGGAGATGGCTCAGCAGTTAAAGGCACTTGCTTGCCACATATGCCTCAGCATCAACGTAAAGCTAGATGGACAATGGCATTGTGCCTGTGATCTCAGCTCACAGACAATGAGGGGGAGGAGTAGAGCTAGGAGAGTACAAAGCTTGAAAGTGAAGCACAGACAACTCTTCTGACCTCCACACCTGTGCACACATGCACGCTTGCACACACATGTGAATTTTTTTCGAGGGATAGGGGGTTTCAAGGTAGGGTTGTGCTCTAGCCCAGGCTGACCTGGAATTCACTCATTGCAAGCCTCCTACCTCTGCCTCCCAACTTCTGGGATTACAGGTGTGTGTCACCACGCAAGCTTTCCATATAGCAGCATTTTTTTCCTCCTTAGTTCTTGTTTACCAAATATTGATTAGTAAAGGTTTAGTTTTTGTGTGTGCATGCACAGGTGAGAACATCCCATGTGCCCAAGTGCAATAGACAAAGGAGGTCAGGTTTTTCCCTCATTTGCATGAGATGCAATTTTTTCTCTGAGCCTGGAGCTTCTGTTTATGATAGCCAGTCTCCGTCCCCAGCAGGCACTGAATTGCAGGCATGCAATGGCCACCCCCAGAAGGTTAAGTGGGTACTGGGTGAATCAGGCCTCTCAGACTTTCATGTTTGCCTAACAAGCACCCTTAGCTGTTAAGACATCTCTCTAGCCTCTAAGATGAGTTTTTGTATTTTTAACTGTTTCCATCCAGCCAGGGTACACACTGAGACTTCGTCTCAAACAGAACAACAAACTTCCCAAGAACTGATTGGACTATTCTAATTACAAAGGAAGCATTATTACTACACACCCTACATTGCTGCACATAAAACATTTCTTGTTTTTTTTCCAACCTGCCATCTGCTGCGGTAGTGCTGCCAGGATGCAGATTTTTACAAAACCTCTCAGGGGAACAAACACCATGCTCCAGGTTCCTCCATGTACTAGAGAAAATGGTAAGACATGATACAGTGCAGGTAAGGGATTCCTCCTCATTGGCAGACTAACCTGTCAGTAAGTAGCTGGAAGATGGATAGACTTTGTATTGCTACTTTAAACAGGAATCAACCCTTCACCTGTGTTGAGACTTCATGGCAGTGCTAACAAATGGCAGGAAGAGCAGCAGAAGACAGAAAAGGTTAGGTTAGCCCTCTTGAAATACTGGAAGGTAAAGGAAATGGCCAGTTGTTGTCTTTGTGGAAAAAGTACTTCGGATGGATTTGGTGCTGGAGGTTTTTTTTTTTTTTTTTGGTTTTTCGAGGTAGGGTCTCACTCTAGCCCAAGCTGACCTGGAATTCACTATGTTGTCTCAGGGTGGCCTTGAACTCATGGTGATCCTCCTACCTCTGCCTCCCGAGTGCTGGGATTAAAGGCGTGCGCCACCACGCCCGGCTGGTGCTGGAGTTTTTATGCCCAGTCACTTTGACAGACATTTGTAGCAAGTGTTCTCTGACACACTGCTTCAATAAGATCAAAGGCAAGTAATTGTAAGTTAATAGAAAACATGAAATTTATATGCATGTATGTATGTGTATATATATACATATATATATATATATATATATTATTAGTAAGTAGAAACTCTGTATGTACAAATCTTGTTTTTCTCTCCTCCCTGCCCCTATTCCACTGAGGACCCTCCTCAATGGGATGGAGAGCTATGAGTTGTACAAGCAGCAGACAGTTGTTGTTGATGATGTCTTTTGGGGGGACAATGCCTCTGGATATTTCTCCCACCATGGCTCTTAAAATCTTTCCGCCCCCTCTTCGGCAAAGCTCCCTGAACCATGGTGGGTGAGTATATATTTTTTTATTAATTCATTTGCACGTGTGTGTCTGTCTGGGCACGCCGGGGTTTCTTGCTGCTGCAAATGAACGCCAGATGCATGTTCTAGTTTTTGCATTCAGCTTTATGTGGGTGTTGGGAAACTGAACTGGGCCAGCAGACTTTGCAAGCAAGCTCCTTTTAACCAATGAGCCATTGCCCCATCTCAGCCCGAGCATATGAATTTTTGTTTTTTTTTTAATATTTTATTTATTCACTTTTTTCAAGCAGAGAGAGAGAGAGAGAGAGAGAGAGAGAGAGAGAGAGAGAGAGAGAGAGAGCGCGCACCAGGGCCACCACCTTGTGGGTCCTGGGGAATTGAACCGGGGGCCTTAGGCATTGGAGGCAAGTGCCTTAACTGCCAAGCCATCTCTCCAGCCCCCGAGCATATGAATTTTTAAGTCTCTTGAACACTCTACTTTCTTGTCTAAAGTATTCTACTTTACAAGTTTAATTTAATTATGCAAATTAATCTATGGCAAGAGGTCTACAACTAATAAAGTAAGAAACAATGTTAAATCAGGCCAAGGATGAAACTAAAAAACATTATATAGTATAATACTACACAAGGGCAAAAATTACATATATTTTGGGTGACTATAGAACCCACTGTCTACTCTATTTTCTATAATAAAGGCAATTTTCTTAAAAGCCTTTTCTGTTTTTTTCAAGGTAGGATCTCACTCTAGCTCAGGTAGATCTGGAATTTACTATGTAGTCTCAGGGTGGCCTCAATCTTGGGATCCTCCTACCTCTGCCTCCTAAAAGCTGGGAACAAAGGTATGAGTCACCTCCACCCCCCCAACACACTCTTAAAAGCCTATTTTTATTCATAGTTCAAAGCAATGCTTTTCCAGCCATGTATTATATATATATATATTTCTGGAGGGGGATGCTGCTGAGTTGTATTGGTTAGGAATTCCTACTTTAAATAAGTACCCAAGCTAATTATGCTGAGAATCATATTCCTAATGGAAAGGTCACTGAAACAGATCTGTAAGGCAAACACAATTCCCTAACATCTTCCCCCTTTCCTCCCCCCCCCCCTTTTTTTGAGATAGGGTCTTATGTTGCTGACCATACTAGCCTTGAACCTGGGGAAGATCCTACTGCCTCAACCTCCAGGGTGCTGGGATTATAGGCATGTGCCACCATGCCCAGGTTAAATCAATTTTTTTAATTAAAATAGTTATTTGCAAGGGGGGGGAGGGAGAGAGGGAGGGAGAGAGGGAGAGAGAGAGGGAGAGGGAGAGAGAGAGGGAGAGAGAGAGAATGGAGGTACCAGTGCCTCTAGTCTGCAAATGAACTCTAGACACATGAGCCATTTTGTGAATATGGCTTTACTACTGGGTAAATAAGCCTGTGAGTGAGTCAAATAGTGGCTTGACAGAAGTTTTATTTATTCTCTTATTTTAAACTTTAAGCCAACATTTAGCAATTAGGAAATTTCAGGGGGGAAACCCTGAATTTTGAGTTCTTTGTAAAACTTTGGATTTGCAGGGCACAGTGTCACACATTCATAATCCCAACATTTAGGAGGCTGGGATTTTAGAGAAATGTGTGGAGGACAGCCAGGGTACACAGTGAGACTTTGTCTCAAACAGCAACAACAAACTCCCCAAGAACAATCTTAAAACAACCAAAAAAACCCCACAGTATCATTTTGTTTTCTAAATTATATGCTCCGTTATTTTGAATTTTGGTGGCAATTTTTTTTGTTTTATTTGTGAAAAACTTGCTATGTAGTAGCTCAAGCTGGCTTTGAGTCTCAATCCTGCCTGAACTTCCCAAGTGCTATATAAGTTTTAAATGAACTTCCTTTTAGTTTGTTTTTTATTTGTTTTGAGGCACAGTTTCACTTTCACCCAGGCTGACCTGGAAATAACTCTGTAGCACAGACCTCCACATGCACACCTTGGTATGTACATCCATATATACATAAATAAATTTTTAAAATTAAGATTAAGAGGGCTGGAGAGATGGCTCAGTGGGTAAGGCACTTGCCTCCAGTGCCTAAGGCCCTGGGGTTCAGTTCCCCAGGACCCACATGGGCCAGACCAAGAAGGTGGTGGCCCTCTCTCTCTCTCTCTCTGCTTGAAAATAAATAAAATATTTTTAAAAAATTAAGATTAAGAAAAAATATCTTAGCTGTGTGTGGTGGTGCACACCTTTAGCCCCAGCATTTAAGAGGCTGAGATAGAAGGATCATAATGAGTACCAGGTCAGCCTGGGCTAGAGTGAAACCCTACCTCGAAAAAAAAAAAAATCACAGAGGTTTCCAGCCTATTTATTAAAATTACCCCATACCCACATAAAATGCTGTGTGTGGAGGCATGAGCCTATAGTGCCAAAGCTGAGGAGGCAGAGACAGGCAGAACCATTGTAACCTAATCTTGTGAGCTCCAGGCCAATGAGAGACCCTGTCTCAAGAGGAGGTAGTATTCCTGAGGGTAACTATACTCAAGGCTGTTCTCTGGCCTTTTCTTACTATATTCAGCATTTGTTTGTTTGTTATTTTGGGGTTTTTTTTTTTGAGGTAGAGTCTCTCTACACTTGATCTTAGCCAAAAAGCTGAGAAGCGATAGAGGTAGGGTCTCTAGCCTGGCTAACCTCGCACTCACTTTGTAGTCCCAGGATGGCCTCAAATTCACAATGATTCTCTTACCTCTGCTGAGTGCTGAAATTAAAGGTGTGAATCAAAGGCACAGCTACATTCACCATTTATTTCATACCTCCAGAGTGGTAGTTTATGTGATACTGAGGATCAAACCCAGGGTTTCATACTCTACTATTTGCTAAATTCTCAGTTCTGTATTATGCTTTAATTCTATCTATTGTATTCTAGGTTCAAGACAATTCTGTTTCCTTCTAAGACATGTTCTCTTTTATCTCAGGCTGGTCTCCAACCACTTATGTAGTAGTGTGCACATATTGAGGACAACCTTAACTCCTAATCCTCCTGCCTCCACATCTGGAGTACTGGGATTTACAAGCATGACCCACCATAGTTGGCTCTGAGTTAGATCCCCAGCACTGCATAAACTGGGCATAGTGGTGCAAATCTGTAATCCCAGCACTTTAGAGGTGGACACAGGAAAATCAGAAATTCAAGATCATCCTCAGCTGCATAGTGTTTGAGGGCCAATCTGAGGTATAGGAGACTTTGTTTCAAAAACAAAACTTATCAAAATAAAAGACAACACATCTCTTGTTTTTTTTCTATTTTTTTATTTCCCCCCTCCCCCGCCAAGATAGGGTCCCACTCTAGTCCAGGCTGACCTGGAATTCACTATGCAGTCTCAGGCTGGCCTAGAACTCACATCGTTCCTCTCAGCTCTGCCTCCCAAGTGCTAGGATCAAAGACGTGCAGCGCCACACCCGGCTTCTTGTTTCAAGGTTGTAAACCAGTCTGGCTTCAGATTTCTTTTCTTTTGTATGCATGTAGTGAGTGCTCATATGTGTGAATGCTGAAGCCACAGGAGAAAGCCAGGTGTTTTCCTCAATTGCATATCCACTTATTTCCTTGAGATAGGCTTTATTTATGATGAAATATTGCCTAATTCATCCTTTATTTTATTTATTTATATAGCTTCCATGTTTTGGGTAAAACCTAGAAAAGTTTTCCTTCTTCAAATACTATTTTTTAAATATTTTATTTGAGAGAGAGGGAGAGAGGGAGAGAGGGAGAGAATGAGAATGAATGGGCATGCCAGGGCCTCCAAATGAACTCTAGACACATGCACCACCTTGTGCATCTGGCTAAATGTGGGTACTGGGGAATAGAACTCAGGTCCTTCTGCTTTGCAGGTAAATGCCTTGACTGCTAAGCCATCTCTCCAGCCCTAAAATACTATTTTAAAAATAGTAACTCTGGGGGCTGGAGAGATGGCTCAGTGGTTCAAGGCACTTGCTTGCAAAGCCTGATGGACTGGGTTCCATTCCCCTGTAACTCATGTAAAACCAGATGCACCAAGTAACACATGCACCTGGATATCACTTGCAGTGGTAAAAGGCCCTGACACGCCCATTCATATTCATTCTCTTTCCCTCTGCCTGCAAATAAAAATATTAAAAGAAGAAGAAAAGAAATCCTGGTGACTAATGGTAGAATGCTTGCCTGTTATTTAACAAATCCTGGGTTCTATCTCTAATACCTAATGCCTAAAAGGGGGGAGAAATGGGTAAAGCACAGTAATTCTGTGCCAGGCATGGTGTCACACACCTATAATACCAGTACTTCAGAAGCAGAGGCAGGAGGATCACAGAAATTCAAAGACAGCCTGAGCTACATAGCAAGGTTTCTTTGTTGCTCTGTGTGTGTGTGTGTGTGTGTGTGTGTGTGTGTGTGTGTGTGTGCGCGCGCGCACAGATAAGGTTTTACACTGTATCCCAGGTTGGCCTGGTACTTACTATATTTCCCCAGGCTGCCCTCAAACTTGTGGCAATCCTCCTGCCTCAACTTCCCTAGTGCTGGGAAAACAGGCTTAAAAATATTAATTTTTGTCAGGTGCGGTTACTTATTCCTAAAATCCCAATACTTGGGAAGCTGAGGTAGGAGGATGTCACAAATTCGATGCCAGCCTTGGATAAACTACAGAGTAGGTTCTTTATCAGCTTGGGCTTGAGTGAGACTTTGTATCAAAAGAAAACAAAAAAAATATCTTAACTAGCGATATAGCTCAGAGGTAGAGCACTTGTCTAGAATGCTAAAGGCCCTGGATTTAATCTCTAGCACTGGAATAATAATTACTATCCAATTATCCATTTTAATAATTTTATGACTTCAATTTTTAAATTTAAGTCTTGTAGTTATCTGAATCTATTCTGGGATAATGTATGACAGTAATTTCTTTACTAGTTGCTTATCCAGTTGTCCCAACTGAGTCACTAAGGTCCTTTTTATATATGGTGTCATACCAGAAGCAGAGTGAACTAATGAGCTCAGAATTGCTGCACTAAACATCAAAAATAAGGATTTAGAACCCTAAAACAAGGATTTTACATTCAGGCCAGAACCGGCACAGGACTGAAGAGATCTCTGGTTGGAAAATCTGTCTCCATCTTCCCATCTCCCTTTCCACATCAAGGTAAATCAGACTTCTCCGAGACCCAGTTTATTCAGTTTGTACACATGGGAACACCGGCCCAAGCCCAACCCACCTTCATGTATCACTCTATGGAGATAAGTGCCCTATACACACAAAATAACAACAACGAAAGAATAAAAGCAGATACCAGGATCTAGACTCTAAAACATAATGTATATTATTTACTAGTGTGGCTAACTCTATGAACCAGAATAATATGATAAAAACATCCTTTTGTTTAGGGCTGAAGAGATGGCTTAGCGAGTAAGGCGTTTGCCTACAATGCAGAAGGACCAGAGTTCAATTCCCCAGTGCCCATATAAAGCCAGATGCACAAGAGGGCGCATGTGTCTAGAGTTCATTTGCAGTGGCTGGAGGCCCTGGTGCGCCCATTCTCTCTCTCTCTTCTCTCAAATAAATAAAATATTTAAAAAAAATTTTTATGATCCTTGTAATAGATGTAAGTGAAAATGGATTATCTCTAATTCAGTTAAAATATCTAAATATGGAACCAGATAGGAATAGTGTGGCCTATAATCTCAGCACTCAGGAGACAGAGGAAAGACTGTAAATTTGAGCCCAGCCTGGACTATATAGCAAGACCCAGAACAAAACACAACACTGCTCCTTAACCTGCACCAAGTACTACAAAAAATAAAGTGAGAATCCCTACTTTCAAGAAGAATGAAGCAGAGGTGAGAAGATCCAGTGGCTAGAGGTGCTTTTTTACAAAATCTGTGGGTACAGGTTTGATTTCTCCACACCCACATAAAGCTGGTTGCAGAAAGTGGCACATGCATGTGCATTTGTTTGCAGTGGGAAGGGATCCAGGCGAGAGTGCATACTCACACACCATGCACACAAGCATGTGTGGAAAAATGAAAAAAAGAAGAAGAATGAAGCAACATATCAGTTAAATATTCAGGATAATCACATTCTGTTTGTTTTTCAAGGTAGGGTCTCCTCACTCTGGCCCAGGCTAACCTGGAATTGGCCTTGAACTTGTGGTCATCCTGTATCTCTGCCTCTCAAGGGCTGGGATTAAAGGCCAACAAGAATATTTTAATAGCTTAGTAAACATTAGTTTATTTGAATCTATTGGCTTATCTTTCTAGACTGTATGACTTCTGAAATATTGGATCCCATTATTTTTCTCAAGGCCTAAATTTTAGTGTGTGACCAAACAACACCAGGAAAAAACATCAAATAGCTCTAAAACAATATAACAGGGGGTGGAGAGATGGCTCAGCGGTTAAGGCACTTGCCTCCAGTGCCTGAGGCCCCGGTTCAATTCCCCAGGACCCACATAAACCAGACCCACAAGGTGGTGGCCCTGGTTTGTTCTCTCTCTCTCTCTCTCTCTCTCTCTCTCTCTCTCTCTCTCTCTCTCTCTCTCTCTCTGCTTAAGCAAAAAAAAAAAAAAAAATATAACAAAGGAAGTTCAAGTACCACTTCTGGACTACATCTACTGAGGAAACACATTTCATAGCAAATTCGGGATTCCATTTTAAAGCTGCCAAGAATTTATAAAAAAATCTACAAAACTAAATCACCAATGCCACAAAATTACAACTCACTACTGCTTCATTCTGAATCAAATGCCCTTCTGCCTTTGCATCAACAGGACAATTATCTTCAGATGACACCATCTAAGCTTTTCTATAGGTCTCTCATTTTTTTTAAACACTACCAATCATTACCTACCATGTCCGATAAAAGGCATTTTTAAACTTTTGAAATATTTTATTAATACGAAAGAGGATACAAAAATGCAATTTAGACTTTATATCCTGCTACAGAAAATTTTACTCCAGACTCAAAATGCCCTTTCCCCCAACTTATTCAGTGTAAAATATCTGCACAAGAGCCCCAAAGACTACAGTAGTGTTTGTAAAAGTCTTGCATGGGCTAAAATAATATTTAAACTTTTTGTTGTTTTGAGGCAGGGTTTCCCTCTAGCTCGGCTGACCTGAAACAAATTTTGATCCTCCCAAATTATAGGATTAAAGACATAAGGCACTATGCCTGGCTTTATTTAAACTTTTGACTAAAATAAATAAGTAAATAAATAAAATTTAGAGAGTTGGAGAGATGGTGCAGTCCTCAGATTCTTGCTTTCAGAGCCTGCTAGTCCAGGGTCATTTCTCAACCCACCCACAATGTCTGGTGTTTGTTTACAGGGCCAAGAGTATCTAGTACACGTGTGTGTCCACATACACATACAAAATAATTTAAAATATTTTGTGTTTGCTTTGTTTTTTGAGGTAAGGTCTCACTCTCCCAGACTGACCTGGAATTCACTATGTAGTCTTAAAGTGACCTCGAACTCAAGGTGGTCCTCCTACCTCTGCCACCTGAGTGCTGGGATTAAAGGTGTGTACCACCCCATACCTGGCTCCCTTGTATTTTTTTAGATGAACAGACTTACAAGAAAATTAATGTTCTAATGTGTCTGTTACCATAGAGAAGGAAATACAATATGGACTAAAAACCATAATTTTTTCCAAGCACCTCACTGGTGTCGTGTTGCACATACATAATCCCAGCACTTGAGAGTCTGATGTGGAGAATACAATTTTGAGGCTAGCCTAAAATACATAATAGTCTCTATCTCAAAAACACAACAATCTGAGCCTGGTGGCAGAGATAGTTTGATCACCTGAGTTGGAGGTCAGCCTGAGACTACACAGTGAATTCTAGGTCAGCCTGGGTGAGACACTATTTTGAAAAACAAACAAAATAAATAAATAAACTCTCCTCAAAAATACAAAAACAAGGGGCTGGAGATATGGCTCAGCGGTTAAGGCACTTGCCTCCAGTGCCAAAGGCCCTGGGTTCAATTCCCCAGGACCCACATAAGCCAGACCCACAAGGTGGTGGCCCTGGTGCTCTCTCTCCCTCCTTCTCTCTGTCTCTCTCTCTCTCTCTCTCTCTGCTTAAAAATGAATAAAGTATTTAAAAAAAAAAAATACAAAAACAAAAGCCTCTTTTCAAGGTGCTCAAAGTTTATAGAGAGCCAAAATTCAATAGAGTTCTTTAAAAAACAAAAGGGACTGTGGAGACTGGCTGAGTAGTTAACAGTGCTTGCTTGCAAAGCCCACCAGCTGGGGCTCAATTTTCAGCACCCACATAAAGCCAGACACCAAAAGTGATGAAAGCCGGGCATGTTGATGTGTGCCTTTGATCCCATGACCCATGAAATGGAGGTAGGAGTTTGAGGCCAGCCTGAGCCTGCATAGTGAATTCTCGGTCAACCTGGGGGTAGATCGAGATCCTACCTCAAAAAACAAAGCAAACAAAAAAAGTAATGAACGCATCTGGCATTCAATGTCAGTGGCAATAGACCCTAGAGTGGTCTCACTCACACACACACACACACACACACACACAGAGTCCAAATAAATATTTAAAAATTAAAAAGAATTTTAGAGGGCTGGAGAGATGGCTCAGCGGTTAAGGCACTTGTCTCCAGGTCCTAAGGCCCCCAGTTCAATTCCCCAGTACCCACATAAGCCAGACCCACAAGGTGGTGGCCCTGGTGCGCTCTCTCTCTCTCCTCTCTCTCTCTCTCTCCTCTCTCTCTCTCTCTCTTGAAAAATGAATAAAATATTTTTAAAAAAGAATTTTAGATTCTCCACAGTTAAATATCCATTTATTTATCTTTTCTTATACATATATAATGGAGATGGAGTGTAGCTTGATATAGTAAACTTGGCTAGCATACATGAAACTCTGGGTTTATTTCTCTAGATCCAAAAAAAAAACCCTCAAACACACACACACATACACTTTTACAGTACTCAACTCTAATTATAAGTTTCTGACACTCAACATGAAAAAGTTTAGGATTCAAACAGATTCACTTATCCCTGTAAAATGCCTTCCAATGTGCCTGGACGGGACAAGAAAAACTAACAATGCTTCTAGATATTCTCCATTAGGAAAAGTGTCAAATTAAAAGGGAAAATCAAATTTGAGTCTTCAGAACAACTTCTCAGGCACCACATCCATTCAATTCAATTCAACGTTACATCTACTGAAACAACTGGGACAAAGTCTACCAAAAAGCCATTGATATTTCAGCTTTGATTACCCTATTTTTTTAAAAAAATATTCATTTTTCAAGCAGAGAGAGAGAGAGAGAGAGAGAGAGAGAGAGAGAGAGAGAGAGAGAGAGAGAGAACGCACAAGAGCCACCACCTGGTAGGTCTGGCTTATGTGGGTCCTGAGGAATTGAGACCGGGGCCTTAGGCACTGGAGGCAAGTGCCTTACCTGCTGAGCCATCTCTCCAGCCCATGATTACCCTATTTTGGACCTTTACAAAACCTGGGATCTAAACCATACAAATTGCTATAATCATAAACTAATTCTTTGTATTGTCTGTAGAAAGTTCTTATGCTACTTGGAAAACAAGTTTAATGACAATCAAATATTTATCTCCCAAAAAAAAAGATTAATGTAGTCTAATAAGCATTCAATGTAACATATTTATTGAGCATCTGTTATTGTGTCACCCCTGAATAGAATTTTTAAGAACACAAGTTGTTGTTTTTTTTAAAATTGTTTTTGTTTTTTGTTAAGTATAATTTTAAAAGCAGGGCTGGGAGATGTAGATCAGTGGTAGAATGCCCAAATGCAAGCCGTGGATTTTAGCAGCAACATCCAAATAACTAATCAGTCAGTCAATCAATCAATCAATGTTTCTGTTGTTTTGGTTTAGTTGTTGTTTTTTGAGACAGTCTTGCCATGTAGCGCAAGGTAGCCTCCAGCATCCATATTCTTTTTTTTTTCTTCCAGCATCCATATTCTAAGTATTGGGATAACAATACTTAGAATATGAATACATTATTATGCTTGCCTGGCAAAAGCAAAGTTTTTTTTTTTTTTTTTTTTTGGTTTTTCGAGGTAAGGTCTCACTCTAGCCCAGGCTGATCTGGAATTCACTATGTAGTCTCAGGGTGGCTTTGAACTCATGGTGATCCTTCTACCTCTACCTCCCGAGTGCTGGGATTAAAGGCCACCACACCCGGCTAAAAGCAAAGGTTTTGCATGATTGAAATGTCCTATTTCATTCTCTGTTTTCTTTGAAAAACATTTTAAATGTATTTTTACTTATTTATCTGAGAGAGAGAGACAGAGAGACAGAATGGGTACACCAGGGCTCAGTCCACTGCAAAGAACTCCAGGCTCATGGTCCACTTCGTGCATCTGCCCTTATGTGGGTACTGGGGATATGGAACCCAGGCCATTAGGCTTTCTAAGAAAGCACTGTCACTGCTGAGCCATCTCTCCAGACCTCATTCTGTCCTATTTTTTGTCATCACACATTTGATTGGACTTCAGCATTCACACTGAAAATCCATTTCCAAAATTCAAAGAATTTTATTCAGTATTAGCACTGCTGCTTCAAACATCCCTTTATGTAAGCCCCTCTATGATCAGATGCAGAAGCTCAGTGATACCCCTCATTTCTGAGATAGCATTCACACCAGATTTGCAATCCAAAATAGCTCCGGAGTCTGCAAGAACTAAAAAGTAAATACAGTTGGTTGATTTCCAACTAGCAAGAAGTAAGAACTCAAAAACAGAAATGTATTTTATTTTAATGCAAAAACTAGTACAAAAGGAAAGTAAATACAATAGAAACTTTAAGCCATTTTGAGAGCCAATCCAAACCTGAGAATAGCCCCTGATTTCATTTAATGTTTCATATGGATTAATTTTCTTCTCTATCACTAATGGATCACTGAGAAAAAGAGCCAGGAATCCATGCAGTAAGAATGAGGAAGGTCAGCTGGTGAGCCACACACACATACAAATTCAGACAGGTTGGACCACCCACAGTATGTCTGACCTGCAAGCTTTAATGACACAGCAACTTATTCCTACAAATTATTGGCAAAATGGAGATATACAGAAATTCAAAATACAGTTACAGGAAAAACAGGTTGTTCTAGCAGGGGAAAAGATAGGGGGGAAAACCAAGCACTTTAAAAAAGATAACAAATATATCCAGGTACAAGGTCTACATTAGAAACATTTGTTTTCTTTCCTTAATTTTTTCTGGTAAATTTAAAAAAACTTACCCTGAAGTGATTTTCCCAATCCCTGGCCCAGCTTCCACCCATGTTTCTGGAGTAAGCGGTGTCCAATATTATCCTGACAGACAGAACAGAGAGACAAACCAAAAATATTCCAATAATATATTCTTCCCTTCCTAGTGACATGTAAACAAGTGATGAACAAGAGATAATTCTACATATATGCATGCAAAAAGGTGCTAATAACAGGGTAAATGTGCCAATAAAAGGGACATTAATGTAAAAAGAAATGTTGGCTAGTATTTTATATGGGAGGAACATATGGGGGAAGGTCCTTTCTGATGGTGTGCTGGGCAACTTTTGTACATAACACTTTAAAAGGGAGAAAAGGGGGGAAAGGAAGGGGGAGAATACATTTATGAAATTTTAAAACTAACATTAAAAACATAAAATCAAGGTATTTATACAATCATATCCCACCACCTAGACAGCACCACTTTAAGATTTTTTTTAAAAAAAAAAGAAAGAAAAGAAAATTTATATTGTGTTTAGTTATTTTCTTTTATGTGTCAGGCTTTCATAATAAAGTAAGTTGTAAGTGTAAAACTGCCCCACCACTAGAAATGAAAACAATCACCAAAATCCAAACTAGACTTGATTGGTTTTTAAAATATATATATATATAAATAATATACAAATATTTAACTAGCATGCAGCCAATATTAAACTGAAAAACAGTGAGGTTAGTAAAACAAGAAATTAAATTGATTAAACAAAAAAAAAATGAGCTCAAGCACAGACTGAGTGATGCATTTCAACATGTAGTCTAATAAAAATGCTCAGATGTTAGAATGAAACAGGCCTAGCATTAAGTTAACAGGAAAGAACCATTAGTGCATGTAGGGGAAAAAAACCAACATACATAATGTCTCATCTTCGTAGGAGCACACTAGGAAAGGTATTTCAATGTAAATTATATGAAAAGACACCAGAAACAACAATTAATTGTCAGCTTCTATGTAAAGGGCCAAACCAGACAAACAAGAAACTTCCACAGCCCTCTACTTTTACATTTATTATGAAGTAGTGACACAAAGTTAAAATAGCCACTAACTAGAGGGGAAAAGGGGAAGAAATGCTAGAATCCAAAGAAAACCATTTAAAGCTGGGTGGGGTGGCACACACCTTTAATCCCAGCATTTGGGAGACATCGGCAGAGGTAGGAAGATCACTGTGAGTTCAAGGCCAGCCTGGGCTAGGGTGAGACTTTATCTCAAAAAAATCTACCCCTTTTCCCCCCAAAAAAGAAAAGAAAACTAAGCCAGGCGTGGAGGCAGAAGTAGGAGGATTGCCGTGAGTTCAAGGCCACCCTGAGACTACAGAGTGAATTCCAGGTCAGCCTGCACTACCTTGAAAAACCAAAACAAAAAAAAACAAAGAAAACAACCCACTATTTAAAGGCTGAGATGTGTATCTCAGAGGTACAGCATTTGCCTGGCATGTATGTACAAGGCCCTAGAGTTTGAGTCACAACAAATAAAATAATAAACTATTTAATGTAATTTATAATATCAACCTAGTATTACCACTTGAAAATAATCTCATTATCCTTGAAATCAATTTACAAAGCTAGCAAAACCCCAATTCTCTCACTAAACCAAATATTCCATATATCCAGCTCAATATTCAATGATGACATAAATGCCCTCTGGAGTTATAAAGAAAAGAAAACTTTATTCTATTATTTTCTCTGACAGAAAGAAGAGCAAGCCTCTACAAATGCTCTGGTTGTTTTCTTTTCTTTTTTGGGGGGGGGGGTCTTAATTTTTTATTTTATTATTTTTTTTTTTAGTTGTTTTCTTGAAGGGGACAATTTGAGACTAGAGAGATGGCTAAGTGGTTAAGGCACTTGCTTGCAAAGCTTCATGGCCCAGGTTTCATTCACCAGTACTATATGCACAAAATGGCATATGTATGTAGAGTTCATCTGCAGTAGCAAGAGGCCGTGGCACATCCATACTCATAATAATTTTTTTAAGAAAAGGATAATTTTCTTCCACAGGTTTAAACAGTATGAAATCTACAAAACTAGGCTGAGCAGTGATTATTTCATTGATGAACAAGGAAAAGCAGGTTCCCACCCCCATCCCTTGTTTGTGAAGAGGGTCTCATAAAGCCTAGGCTGGCCTGCAACTGGCTATGTAGCATAGGATGATCTGAGCTTCTTATCCTCCTGCCTCTTCTGCTGAGGTATTAGGAGTGCTGTGATTACAGGGGTGTACCACCACACCCACTTTATATGATGCTGAAGATTGAACCAGGGCTTTGTGTATGCTATGTAAATACTCTACCAGATGAGCGACATCCCCAATCTCCAAGATTCGTTCTTTGTATTGCTGCTTTTGAGAAACAGGGTCTTATTCTATAGGCCAGGCTAGCCCAGCCCCCTTCCTCAGCCTCCCAAATGTGCCATCATTCTCAGCTTGCTTGTTTTTAATATGGTTAACAAGGATACTTTTGCAAAACAAAAGATGGAGGCAAAGAATAATAAAAGCTGTTTCTAAAACAAAAAATACTTTGTGTTATATGTGTATATATAAACAAGGTGTACAAAATATCATTGGAAGTTACTTTTAAGTATGCTCAGTGCTATCCTAGTACTGTGTGTGTCTATTTATTTAAAAAAGTCTCACTATTTAAAAAAATTTAAGCCAGTCATGATGGTGCATACATGAAATACCAGGATGGGGGAAACAGAAGCAAGAAGCAAAGTTCTAGGTACTCTTGGGCTACAGACCTAGGGATTTAGCTCAGTCAGTGGTAAAGCATTTGCCTAGCATGCATAAAGTCCTGAGTTTGCTCCCCACCACCACAAAATAAAAAATAATGAAGATCCACTCCTTTAATCTCAGTACTCAGGAGGATGAGTGAGGTTGAAGATAGCCATGAAATCGAGGCCAACCTGGTAGCCTAGGCTACAGAGAGTTCCAGTCAGCCAAGGTTAGACTGGGACCCTGCCTCAAAAAAAAAAAAAAAAAGAAGAAGAAACAGGAACTTAGAGAGATGACTCAGTGGTTAAAGGCACTTACTTGCAATGCCTTGTGGCCCAGGTTCAATTCTCCAGTACCCATGTAAAGCCAGATGCAAAAGTTGAGCACACATCTGGAGTTTGTTTACAGTTACAGGAGGCCCTGGCATGCCCCATTCTCTCTCTCTCTTTTTGCTTGCATATATATATATATATATATATATATATATATATATATATATATATATATATATATATATTTGGTAGGTAAGGAAGATCAAGAGTATTAAGGTCATCTTCAGCAAACTCCTTAACCGCTGAGTAATCTCTCCAGCCCTCATCTTTGGATAAACAATGAGATCAAGACCAATTTGGTCTACATGCCTCAAAAATCAAAATATAGAAATAAAATTATATGAAATTATCAATTTCAAAGTTAGCAGAAAATGGAACAGTAAACTTAGCATGGTGGTTCATGCCTGTAATCCCAGCATTTAGGAGGCAGAGGAAGGAGGATTCCAACAAGTTTAAGGCCAATTTGGTACATATAGCAAGTTACAGGCCAGTCAGGTTTACAAATCAAGGCCCAGTCTCAAAAACTAAATGAAGAAATGTTTGGGAGTGGGGGGGTAAAGCAGCCCTTATTTTTCCTACTATCGAAACAAAATTATTCATCTAAAATCTTAATTTCATATATTTCCTACAACTAAGAACCTCTGGAAAGGACAAAGATAGTAAAGTAACTCTTGAGAGACACAGTGACACATGCCTATATTCCTAGCACTTGAAAAGCTGAAGCAGGAGGACTGCCTCAAGTTCAAGGTCAGCCAGGGTTACAGTGTGAGACCTTGTCTCAAAAAAACCTAAATGATGCTGGACATGGAGGAGCACACCTTTAATCCCAGCACTGGGGAGGCAGAGGTAGGAGGATCACTGTGAATTTGAGGCCACCCTGAAACTACATAGTGAATTCCAGGTCAGCTTGGGCTAAAGTGAGACACTACCTCAAATAACCAAAAACAAAACAAAACAAACAAAAAACCCCACAACCTGAATGGTGGCAGCACATGCCTTTAATTCCATCATTCAGGAGGCTGAGGTAGGACTGCAGTGAGTTTGAGGCCAGCCTGGGCTAGATAAAGTGAGACTCTACCTTGAAAAAAAAAATCAAACAAAGTTAAAATAAGCAAAGAAATTTACTATTAGTGTAATCTTTTGTTGCACTAATTTCATTATTTTCAGCACTGAGATTTAAATATTAAAAAATAATGCTGACAAAAATTGTTGCCCTCCATCATTTTGCTGTGATTTGATTTCTTTTGTTCTCTTTTTTTTTTAAATTAACAACAATGCAATCTTTGGCTAAGTGGAGATGAGACATTATGCTGACTGTGTTATAATATGAATGCAGTAAAATAAACAGACAAATGAAGCAGTATGCTATTTCCAAAAGCAGTGCAAGTGGAGTGAAAGCATTTCCATACGAACCTGGCTTTAAAAACTGGGCTGTCAAAAGAACAGTTAAATGTAACACAAAGTAAGAAACTGTCCAATCACTAATGGTCGTTTTTTTTTTTTTTGTCTTGTTTTCAATTCACTGCTTGCAAGTAATGTATTTATTAAAGAGTGAAAGCATAAGTAAAATCACGAGTCAAGACCAGCTGAGAGATTCAGAGCAGCGTGTTGTGACTGACAACAGTGAAAGGAAAAGCACATGTTAAAGGGAAAGAGAAAAAAGAAAAGTTTAGGGGCATACACATTAGCAGCACTTTTACACCACTCAAGAGGATGGCTGTCACGTCAGTAAAAAAGCTATTGGTACAAAATGGTATTGGCATTTCTTTTAAAGCTGTTCATTCTTTAATTAAATACTTCAAGTATGAACAGAGAATGAAATGTTGGAGGCTCTATTAAAATATTAATATCACACTTGAAATCCTTCTAATTATAATTAAAACAAAGACAATATAAACAACACACACATCTCCCAGAACTTGTTCTCACCAACCTCCTAGAGGCAATTAATAACACAAAAAATCTGGATCTTTCTTATCATTTCAAACTACCTGCTTTTGGAAGAAAAAGCTGCAGTGCAGCTCTCCAAAAAGGACAAGTATTCAATATGATCCCCTACCAAAAGAAAGGAAAGGAACAAAGGGAGAGAGGGAAGAAGGGAGAGGAGAGGTTGGTTTTAAAAAACACTCCTCAAAAAAAAATAATAAAAAATAAAAAAATAAAACACTCCTCAAAAACCCAATGGGGCCGGATTTGGTGGCGCACAACTTTAATCCCAGCACTCAGGAGGCAGAGGTAGGAGGATCACCATGAGGCCACCCTGAGACTACATAGTGAGTTCCAGGCCAGCCTGGGCTAGAGCAAGAAGCTACCTCGAAAAACAAAAACAAAACAACAACAAAAATCCAACAGGCTGCAGGGTATTCAGGCACATGCCTTTAATCCCAGTATTTGGGGGATAGAGGTAGGAGAATCGCTGTGAGTTCAAGGCCACCCTGAGCAACTACATAGTGAGTGTTCCAGGTCAGCCTGGGCTAGAGTGAGACCCCTACCTAGAAAAAACAAAGCAAACAAAAATTTTTAAAAATTCAATGAGGGGGCTGGAGAGATGGCTCAGCGGATAAGGCACTTGCCTCTAGTGCCTAAGGCCCTGGGTTCAATTCCCCAGTACCCACATAAGCCAGACCCACAAGGTGGTGGCCCTGGTGCTCTTTCTCTCTCTCATCTCTGCTTGAAAATGAATAAACAAAATATTTTTTAAAAATCCAATGAGGGCTGGAGAGATGGCTCAGTGGTTAAGGCACTTGCCTCCAGTGCCTAAGGCCCCAGGGTTCAATTCCCCAGTACCCGCTTAAGCCCGACCCACAAGGTGGTGGCCCTGGTGCGGTTGCGCTCTCTCTCTCTCTCTCTCTCTCTCTCTCTCTCTGTTTGAAAATGAATAAATTTTTTTTAAAAATCCAATGGGCTTCCGGTTACTACATAATAACAAAGCAACAGAATAAAACAATGTCTCTTTGTCTACCTCTGAAATGATAAAAAATTTTATTAATAAACAAGTGAGCTGGATGTGGTGACATATACCTTTAATCCCAGCACTCGGGAGGTTGAGGTAGGAAGATCTGAGTTCAAAGCCAGCCTGGAACTACAGTGAGTTAGTCTAGGTCAGCTTGGCCTAGAGTGAGACCCTACCTCAAAAAAGCCTAAAATTAAAAAATGCAGAGCCAGACATGGTGGCTCACATCTTTAATCCCAGCACTTGGGAGGCAGAGGTAGAAGGATCGCCGTGAGTTCAAGGCTACCCTGAGACTACATAGTGAATATTCCAGGTCAGCCTGGACTAGAGCGAGACCCTACCTCAAAAAAATGCATAAACAAGTGACTCAATTACCATCATGTAGGAAAAAATATCCTCTGTATTTAGGATTGTGATTTTGCCAGTTATTCCTATGGATGTTATCTATTAAGGCAAACTGGATAAATAACTTATAGCTTCCATAGGTAATCTTGACAGAACACAGGAAATGAATACTAAGAACACTTCTAAAACTGTTAGCTACTAGAAAAAAATAAAGAGTAAACAGTAACTTCTATTTCAGTCCCTGTAAAAAAAAAAAAAAAAGTCTTGTTTTTAAACCAGGCGTGGTGGCGCACGCCTTTAATCCCAGCATTTGGGAGGCAGAGGTAGGAGGATTGCCGTGAGTTCAAGGCCAGCCTGAGACTACAGAGTGAATTCCAGGTCAGCCTGGACTACAGCAAGACCCTACCTCAAAAAAAACAAACAAACAAAAAAACCCAAACCAACCAAACAAACAAACAAAAAACCCACTTTTGTTTTTAGAGGAATTCTATCTCTTCTCTCCTCCACATGGCCCAGCAGAAGGACCTCTGAATTTCCAGGGCTCAGGTAAGGGGCTGGGGTTCTTTCCTCTCTTTCTCATGATGGGAGCCCTCTGATATCCTTTCTTCTTCTGCTTGTTTGGCTGAGCAGCACAGATTTTGGCTAAAACCTCTCCCATGTGTTCTCCCTACACTAGTGGCTGGAGATCTCTGTAACTCTCGTTTCCTTTAATTATGGGCTGCTTTCCCCTATCCCATTCCTGAATCCTCTGAATTTACTCCAATCTGAAATGTGTGATGAAGAAAAAAAATCTTTTGTTTTAAAAAATCTAATATATACAGCAGGGTGTAGTGGCACATGTCTTTAGTCCTAGCACTCAAGAAGCTGAGGTAGAAAGATCACTGTGAGTTTGAGGCCAGCCTGGGGGCTACAGAATGAGTTACAGATCAGCCAGGGCTAGAGTGAGACCCTGCATGGGGGGAGTGGGTGATAGACAAAACATGCCTGTAATTCCAACATGAAAGAAGCAGAGGCAGAAGGATTGCTTAAAGTTCAAGGTCAGCCTGGTCTATTATAGTGAGTTGGAGGTCAGCCAGGGATACAGTGTGAAACAAAAAGGGCAGAGTGTGAGTGAAGGAAGATCAAGGGTTCAAGGTCATCATCAGACTCTGTCTCAAAATACAAAAATAAAACAAGGTATGGCGTTCACACCTTTATTCCAGCAGAGTATGGAGAACGGAGGCTGAGGTAGAGGATCACCATGAATTTGAGCCAGCCTGGGATACAAAATGAATTCTACATCAGCCTAGGCTAGAGTGAGACCATGCCTCAAAAACAAGAAGGAAGGAAGGAAGGGAGGGAGGGAGGGAGGGAGGGAGGGAGGGAGGGA